>JACJUY010000714.1:34224-54349 GCA_014220935.1 Platorchestia sp. MABIK | reverse complement strand
AGCCAGCACGACTATAGTGTCTGCAAGATCACAGCCAGTACGACTACAGTGTCTGCAAGATCACAGCCAGTACGACCACAGTGTCTGCAAGATCACAGCCAGTACGACTACAGTGTCTGCAAGATCACAGCCAGTACGACTACAGTGTCTGCAAGATCACAGCGTGCACATGCGGAGCATCGGACCGCAATGATTACTTCTTTTGAGCGCATAAGAATGGGCTGAATTTGACCGATGACTTTCTGCCGGCCCTGAGAAAGTCTTCACCATAACTCAGCGCGGTCACTCACGACTGGGCTACGATAGGAGCAGAAGTCACGTAAAAGCCATCGTTAGCGAGAATGAGTCAGCGTTTTAATAAACCTTAGTCCTACGGATTACGGTGCTTGTAATACACGTTTACATAAAAATGATCCTTCTAACTCTAGTTGAGAAGCGAGTGATGAGTGTTTTGTCGTTAACAAAAATGTGGGTGTGTTTGAAACTGTATCTAGATTCCAGGTGATGGAGATTAACCGTAATGGATCTGCATGTTTAAGCTTCATCGCTAGTACTTTTCGTCGTTCCTGCTAAAGTGAGACAGATGCTCTGCTAAAAGGGGAAAAATGAACAGCTTGCATGCCTTTCCAGTAATTTCAGGAGCCAACCACTTCAAGGATTCATCTCTATCTACTTCCCTCGTGAATAACAAATTGTATGTAATCTATCCACATGAGGAATTTCCGGAAAACCTTCAGTGTCAATCAAAGGAAGTTTGATTGTTGTCAATCCCCAAGTTTCGCTAGGGAATTCCAAGTGTCCTGAAAGTTGTTAACTTATCGAAATCTGAATCCAAGTCTGTCAAAGACAAGCAACTTCATCGACACTTGCGAATAAAATCTTAAGTTCAGTTCAACTTGCAGGAAGTGACATTGAAGATTCCAGTTGGCAATATTATTGCAAATTGAAGCGATCGTCGCAACTGAACTGACGCCAATGCGAATTCCAACTCAAACCTGAGGCCTCTTTTCGTTAACATGAATAACGGCAATAAAATATTTCTAAATGAAAATAGATTTAAGCTGAAGTGATCGATGGAAATGGAATATTTCTAAATATAAATCTAGGACCACTACAAGTTGATGTGAACTATGGAAATGGAATATTTCAAAATGCAAATCTAGGACCACTACGAGTTGATGTGAACAATGGAAATGGAATATTTCTAAGTGCGAACCTGGAGCCATTATGCGTTGAAATGAACAAAATAAATGGAATATTTCTATGTGTGATTCTAAGGCCACTACAAATTGATGTGAACAATGGAAATGGAATATTTCTAAATGCAAATCCAGGACTACTACAAGTTAATATGAACAATGGAAATGGAATATTTCTAAATGCAAGTTTAGTGTAACAATTCGAAGATAGAAGTTTTGAAAGTAAATCTAAGGATACCATTAGCTGATGTGACATTGAAAAATTAAAATGTAAATCAAGGGACACTATGGACAAATGTAAACAAATATGAGAATCATAAAAACGCGATATCACCATAAAACCACGATAAATGTGTCTATGATCTGCAACATTACCAGTTGAGCCATAAGTTGAGGAAAATACTACCATAATCGTGATATGTGGTTAATATCACCAAATACAGTATGATTGACGAAATCTCACAACAAAGAAAATATGACCATAATCGTGACAAATATCTTAATGATGGATAACATCATAAGTCGAAGAAAATATCACCATAACGGCTACGAATATTTTTATGATCGACAACATCATATATCAATGAAAATATCACCATAATCACAGCAAATATCGCCGTAATCGACAATATCAGGAGGCCAAAAAATCATAAACACGATTAGTATTTCCATAATCAACGATAGCCAAGCAAAAAAATCACCCCTACTACTGTGACAAATATCTCGATGATCGACGATATGACTTGACCAGGAAAATGTCACCACAACCGCGACAAATATCTCGATGATCGACAACATGACTTGACCAGGAAAATATCACCGAACAATAAAGGCCCGAAGTTCGACGCGTTGAGCACATTGCTCCAACTTATCGAGCTGTTCTTTTGCCGCATTTACGACGGGTGCAGCCGTGCAGGCCAGGGGGCCGGAAGTTAGACTTGCATTACGCGATAACCAACCCAGATATGACACATGCAATGCTCAACCTCATCTCAACGTGTCCGTGAAGGCTTCGTTTTACTCAAACCCACGATTTAGAGCTACGGAATGCAAATAAAACTCGTGATTATAGCAGTTGAACTGCAACTGACCAGAGTAACTAAACTAGAGTAACCACAGTAACTTCAGAACATTCCTTAGAAAGCCACGAAGTTTGACAGTTTGGTGAGCAGTTCGTTAATCTGAACTCATAACTGTGTGACAAGATACATGACTATTATTATCATTACTTTAACACAAAACTTTCCATCAATCATTTCCATAACACGCGGCGTTTCCGAGTAGCAGATCCCATAAGGTTTGCTTTGACAACAGCGGATAAAAATTTAAATTATAACGTTTTGGCTTAATAATGAAAACGGTAAAGAAATAATTTGCAAAACAATAATATTTTCTTGAAGCAAAATAGCAAATCAACCAACTTATAATTTCGCTGAATTTATTCAAGCACATAGCATATGATTGCGTATCAAATGCACTGCAGTCTAATAAGAAACTTCGAAGAAACATTACAAATCTGTGAGATTTAGATTCTGATGATTAAGTCTTTCTGATGGTGAAGTATTTCACCAAAAAAAAATTCCTCACGAAACAATTCACAGTCGCTGTTAAAACTGGTCGAAATTTATTCAATCGCGATCACGAACTGTAGCGTATAAAAATCAGAAAGATTTCATATCCACCAGAAATAGTTCGCCCGAAAAACGACGTGAAACTGTCAATTCAGGTTTAGACTCTGAGAGAAATCACAATGAGACGAGGGTATTAAAGTACGTAAAGTCCAAAACAAAAACGCAGCTCTTGTTTACCAAAAAATTTCCCATACTGTGTTAGAATTACGATTACTCTTCGCTTTCACAAATTTCAGGCGGTTGGAAAAGCATAATTTAAAAATTTCACGTGGCATGTTAGAATTTCGATAATTTTTTCAACATATTTCAGGCAGTAGGAAAAAACACAATTTAAAAATTTCTTATAGCGTGTTAGAATTACTATTATTTTTCTTTCGTACATATTTCAGGCGGTAGTAAAAGAAGAACTTAAAAATTTCTCATAGCGTGTTAGAATAACTATTCTTTTTCTTTTGCACATATATCAGTATTTTATACTTATTTCAGGCGGTTGGAAATGAAGAATAGCACGATTTCGTACAACGTGTTAGAATTACGTCTACTCTTCTTTTTAACATACTTCAGGCGGCAGGAAAAGAAGAATCTAAAGCTGTTGGCATAATTTGTAGGACGCAGTTCCTGGTCAGCATCGAATTCCTTTGACCAATCACGGAGAGGTGGCGGGAGGCCGCAGAGGTATGGCGTGACACCCCAGGCAGTTATTGCAGGCCCCCACATACCTCAACTGGCTTCATCAGGAACTATATCTCATGTTGTTGCATCATCTATTGCACTATCGTGCTGGATAACCTTGGGCCGTGGATTTTGAAGTAGATATTGAGCAAAGTAAATTGTCGAATAGTCGGTGGTCGTAGATTATGGAGTAAAAAATTCAGTAGAGTAAGTTGTCGAAAAGTTCGTGAATTATTAAGTAGCTATTGAGTAAAGAAAATTGACGAATATTTTGGGTCGTGGATTATGTAGTAGATATTGAGTAAAATGAATTGTCGGATAATATGCGGTGGTGGATTATGAAGTAGATATTTCGTAAAATATATTTCTGGAAAGTTTCTGTTACATCTTTGAGGAGTTAATATTTTTCCATTATCTATTGCCTAATTTTCCTAATAATCTAATGCATGGGTTTCCAGGTAATAAATGGAAAAAGAATTGAATGACGTGAATAAAGTCGTCATCAATACACGATCCCATAAAACCTGAACGCGACTGTAAAAAACATAACAAGCCAATAAAGGATGAAGCGAAAATCAAAGTCTAAATGGATCGATTGATCAACTTTCATTCTGTACTGGGAGTCAGAGGCTCGAGGTGGCTTATCAGAATAAGTGAGTATACGTACCTAGTGTCCCCGACCGGCTCACCAGACCGGCGCAGCAATCTTCGTTCCAGCTGCGATCTTCCTTTTAATGAGGACTTGGGAATTCCACGAAGTCATCGCATCGAGTGACTGATTTCTTCAGATAAGCTGGAAACGCCGGAATAAATGTTATGTTTTTATCTAAATAAGCTTCGATGCTCTGTGATTTTTCCATCATCAAAATCACAATAACGTTGTTGTTTCTTTGATATCAGTAATATGGAGTGACTGATATTGCAAACCCTTGCTATGCTGCTTGCATTTGAAGTCGCTTAAAATCTACGCAGTTATGAGACCAACTCTTACAGCAGGAGAGAGCGATTGCATTAATACTAAAGTAAATATCTATGAGATAAATTATTAGTAATGATTAACTTCGTGATCTCATACTGCAAGAAATGGTGTTACGTATTGTAAGTGGAAATTGTCGTCTCATTAAGCTCTTCAACTAAAATTGTGCAATTGTACAATGTCATGTACAATTGTACATTATCAATGTAAAAGATCACAACTGAGCGATAATATTTTCTAACCTGATCAATACTGTACTAAGTACAATACAAAATCACATTGTTTGTACGCTCTAGATGTGAAAGATATGTTAAGGGATATGGAATTATTTGTTGATACATTGTATGTAAAATATCATACATTTTATATCCTTCAATTTGAGTGTGTATATGGATGTTTTTGAGCGTAGTTTAATAACATCCATAAGCGCACTCAAACTGAAGTTGACATTTTCAAAAGATTAAATTTTCTTCTGCAGGCCTGATGGCACTAATTTTGAGTGAGTATGATATTTCAGATGTTTTTAGAATTTCAACCTAATCATGCCACCTTGAAAATTCACACTATAATTTATTATTCTCTGCCTAGTTATTCAACTTTGTTTCATCAGTTCCTTGTTAATCATATTAACCCTTAAAAATCAAGTTTTCACGACCAATATTCTTCAGGATTATGCTCGAATTTTAACACCTGGTGAGTGAAAATTTTAATTTAGTATTTTTTGCTCTTTTATTAATTTATTTAAATCCACTTCACCTATTAGATGTTCATATTAACAATGTCTGTAAAAAATATTGCTCATGGCAGTTAGGTTGCTGTAGAAAAGAACAGGTCGTGAGCTTATCGTAATTGGAACCAAATTTACAACTTGAGAGGGCTATCGCAGGCGTACAAGCCTCACAGAAAACGACAGCCTGCCTGACTCGATTCAGAAAACGACCCCGGATATTATTGCTCAAGTTCTGTAGGCTTAGCTAGCTAACCTGATATTAACCCACGTTTGAGAGTTGATCAAAGTACCTTCCTGTCGCGCCTTTATCAGCTAAAACGTCATTCCAGAGACCTCAATGAGGCTTAAATGCCTGCAACGTTGCTGTGGGACTGACGCGAGGCTTTGGAAACAACCTTAACCGATATGGCATGGGCAGATTAGCGTGCTGTTTCTGCACCGCTAATGTTCCGATTGATTAAGCATCGCCGGTGTGTAATTAGTGATCTATCAACAGACTTTGGCCGAGCATCAAAGGGCCGGTTTTTGGCATGAGGTAGGAAGCTTAGGTAGTTTTCTGATACCGCTTATTACACTGCGGATATTAGCACAAGGCTGTCTGGCTCAGTTTAGTCGACGAGTTTTTGGTTTTATGCAAATAAGTTTCATTGAAATGAGTTGTCATTAATGAAGTCGTTTGATTTTCCTAGAATTTGGGAGGGAAGTGCGGATCTACAAAAATTAGAAGCACACTACTTGGAAGCTATAATATTCAAAGCCGATCCGCAGCCATGGTTTGTCACCGAGTTTCATGAGGGAAATTAAAAGCATTACTTGTAAGGATTTTCCTGCATTCTAACCCACCAAAAGATCTTTATTTTACGTTGCACTAGAGACAAAATGGAGATGTAAATAATTGACCGACGATTCGATTGGGTTATGGATTTAAATTGATTAGATAATTTACGAAAAACATGATTTCCAAGAAACACACAAATGTTCTGCGTTATCACAAAAATTTGCAGGAAATGACGTATGCGTTTACATTTATAAACCATCGGTTTTATCGTAAGTGACCGATAAACTTCACTTAGAAACGAGTCACGCTGATCGCTAACACATTTGAGTCTGATCTTTCTAAATTCTTTGTAATACAGCCGATTACATGTTTTTAATTGAAGCGATTTCATTGTGAAAAATCTCTTTTTATATGCATGTTTACGTTCAGGTTCAAAGTCAAACATATCTAAATTCACATATCAATAATTCGAGTACACACTTCAAGCAGCATGTGTTCGCCCTCAGGTCTGAGTACAATCCCACCCCGTTCGTGCGAAGCTCGTGTAAACTAGTTTCGATTCATGTTTGAACTCAGGTTTGAACTCCAATGTACTTGAAATCAAGTTTGAATTCAAACATATGTGAGCTCAGATTTGAACTCAAACACATTTGAACTTAAGTTTGAACTCAAACACACATGAAAAACATTATTTGAACTCAGGTTTGAACTCAAACACACATGAAAAACATTATTTGAACTCAGGTTTGAACTCAAACACACATGAAAAACATTATTTGAACTCAGGTTTGAACTCAAACATATTTGAAAAACATCATTTAACCGAACACTTAAAACATCATATTTTGGCATCCAGGTCAGAATAGGTTCTCACCCAGTACATGTGAAGCGCCCGTAAACTTTGTTTGCTTTTTTTGCGACAGCGATCGCTTGCATTTGAGGGACCTCACATCTACTGCACGCTCAGCGCGATAAGCTGAGGTGTGCAGTAGCACTGCGATGCCAAGCTGAAGTGTGCAGTAGCACTGCGATGCCAAGCTGAGGTGTGCAGTAGCACTGTGATGCCATGCTGAGGTGTGCAGTAGCACTGTGATGCCATGCTGAGGTGTGCAGTAGCACCGCGATGCCAAAACGCAGTATTGCCTCCGCGCAATGAAGCGAAAAGGCTTTGTAATCAGAAACAACTCATGGTAAATTTGTAGAGATTCTCTGAGTTTCTCTTCCAATTAAATTTTCTTTTTAATGATGCGGTGGTGATGGTGACGTAAAAGTGCATATCACTGAATGATAATTAGTTTATGCGCTCGAATAGTTGTTTAAATGTGGAAGTGGATTCATTTTTGTAATCACTGTTGCTAATGAATTACCATTTCATGATATATCAGTGTATTCCAATAGCGGTTATTGATATCAGTATTCAGTATGGTGTTAGGAGCTTAATGAAAGCCAGTGATTCTGAAACTTTCGCCTATAAAAACTAAGTTTCAGGTCATTAGCAACAGAACTTTTTGATTGGGAATATCAATACTTCAAAACGCATGATCTTTCTTTACTCTAAAGTTGAACGCTTAAAGCATTCGTCTGGATAAAAACTTACAGAGCAGCCGTAGGTTTTTTAACGACTCAAAAATAAAATTTGGGAACCATTTCACAAAGTCAAAAAGTGTACGTCATTTACATTTGCACCTTTGCACCAAGTGTGTTTGCCTGAAAGATTTTAAAGTTCTCCGACGGCTAGGTCTGCAAGGGAGGTTTTATAACAATTT
Source organism: Platorchestia sp. MABIK (assembly GCA_014220935.1). Lineage (NCBI taxonomy): Eukaryota > Metazoa > Arthropoda > Malacostraca > Amphipoda > Talitridae > Platorchestia > Platorchestia sp. MABIK. Next base: position 46,597 of record JACJUY010000714.1, on the reverse strand, counting down.
TGACCAGATAACAACTGATTTCGGTGGCTTCATCCCGTGGACCTTTTGAACTTCAGCCGGAAATTTCCACGATGTAATTTGAAAATAAAAACTGCATGAAAGTGTAATTTACTTATAAGGTGCACTAAAGTAAACTTCAATTGCCTTATAAATCGTGATCAAGAGAGACATCAACAGTGAAATTGTTGCGTTTATACGTAGGGAAATAATTTTACTTGATTTCTCAAGGATGACTTGAAAGTTTATTTATTTTTAAATCTATTTAAATACTATTCAAAGCAGATTGTCACTTATTCTTTAGTTTTTCATCTCGACAAAAACATAAAATTAAGCATTTCGCTTGAAGAGGCGCTCATCTTATATACATGGATAATAATCCTAACTAAATTGAAAACGATAATCCTGTTTACTTGATGCGGGAACATACGGGGAGGATAATCCTATTTAATTCATGGGGGAATTACAGGAAGGATAATCCTGTTTAATTGATGGGGGAAAACGGGGAGGATAATCCTGTTTACCTGATAGAGGAAATACGGGGAGGATAATCCTGTTTACTTGATGGAGGAAATTCGGGGAGGATAATCCTGTTTACTTGATGGAGGAAATACGGGGAGGATGATCCTGTTCACTTGATGGAGGAAATACGGGGGGGATAATCCTGTTTAATTGGTGGGGAAATACGGGGAGGATAATCCTGTTTACTTGATGTAGGAAGAACATTTTTCAATCAAACATTTGCTCCCAATGAAGCTTGGAATTTAGCACTACGAGGCTACTGTAGAGCTTTCTGTACATCGGCACTGATTTACCTGAACAAAAAAATTGTTTTCTGAAATTTCGCTGGCTTCTCGAACGCAAATGCGCACGTCTAGGCGTGCAAATAATATTGTAAACATCCAAATGGGGGGAGGGGCATCGCGGACTTATGTGCATATTGGTGTACCAAATTCAAAAATATACGCACCAAAGTGCGCACACTGATGCGTTGTTAGTGTTTCATGGATCATGACGCTGTCCTGGCAAAGAATGAAATAATGTTCCAAAAAATCAAAGGCAAATGATATGGCTAGATTGTCCTGAAATTAATATTTGTGGGGAACATAACTGAAGGAAGATAATTTTCAAGTAACGAAAAGTACAGAGAAAACAATATTCAACAGGAACGAAAGGAACAAAAAATAATATTCAAAAGGGAAGAAAAGTATGAATAAAAATCATTATCAAGAAGGCATATCTTTAAAAATTGTCAGGCGCAGCAGGTCTAAATTGAACGAAATAAATTTTAAACATAAATAATCGAGAAGAAAAATAACTATTGGTCAGTAAATTACAGATCTCTCTCATATTTTATCGCTGCCGTTCTGTGCTCACCGGTGACTGTAGTCCAATTATTTCAGAACGCTGGTAAATCATGCATGCTGCAATTTTGAAACGTACGTTTGTCTTTCCTTAGCTTGTGTGCTCTAGGCTGTACTATAATTCTTTCAGAAAACACGGCATCAACGCTGCTATGATATTTAAATCGCGTGAGTTTAACAGAAACAAACTTTGTTCTGATGTTTCAGTGTTTCTTATGTGTCGCGCGTTTGAAAAAAAATTTATTCTGATGTTTCAGTATTTCTTATAAAATCCGTCGTGAGTTTAACAAAAGCGAACTTTATTATTACGTTTCAGCATTTATTATAATACGTTGTCAGTTAAACAGGAACAAAATTTATTCCAATTCGCTTTGATTTCTCAATATTTCTACATTGTTTTACGGAATTTCAGCACTCCAAAAATAGCAGAACATTTTTGTCTTTTACCTTAATTTTCACGAGGCCCCAAAACTATCCAAATTGAATTCTACGATCGGATTATTATCGTTGGCTGCTCAAGAGCTCGATCAGTTGGACATTTGGAGGGCTTTTGTGTGTGGAATTCTCTGTGAATTTCTTAACGAATTAGTCCAACATTCCCAGCCAAGTAATTATTTCCGTCAAGCATGGAAACGACAAGCGTGCTAATTCTGCAATTATTTGCGTTTGGGGCGGAAGAAATAAGCACGCTAATTGAAGTCAAATTGCTTCTAGCTGAAAAAACATGAATTGTCGCTTTACTGCGCTCTGGATGAGGTGCTTTAATGCCGAATTGAGAGCCCGAGCTCTTAATCAAGCTAAAATGAGTTAAATTTCGAATTCGATTTCGAAATGAGAGCCCGAGCTTTTAATTACTCTAAAATGAGTTAAATTTATTTTTGTAACGAGCAAATGCGTGGGAAATTGTTGAAACTGGATCAGATCCACCAAGCAGTTAGAAATCTTCTGAAATAATTGAATTAAGCTTCATTTCTTTTCGTTTTTAATTTTGTCAAACAAAATTTAACAAATTTCTAGCGATATTTGGAGTTGTTTGACCTGAACGACGTGATGTCAACTTTCAATCGCCTAGACATTTGGATTTCTAAAAAATTTGCGTTGATCCGAAATTTAGCGTTTCAAATCCGTTTTTGCGTTGGATAATATCCAAACTATGCGTTTTTGTATGCTAGTATACGACATACTTTGTAATTAAGAATTACAATAAATGAAGGATGAACAAAAAAATAAACCATTATGTCGTCCAAGAATCTAAATTGGAAATTAACTTCTATGAATTTAATTTAAGAAGAAATTTTTTTAACATTTTTCTTAATCAATATTACGCATGCTTTGCTAAAAAGTGCACCAGGTATATTTCAGGGAAGATATTCGTGCAAAGTTTAATTTTTTAAAGATTTTCGATTGGTAGGTGAGAAGGTGAAGATTCGGACTAATTTTGACTAGTTAATTAACTTAATTTTATTTCGGCTTCTGTCATCTGGTAGATCTTTAGAGCAGCCCTTTAGGTCTTTAGATGAAATGAAAAATTATAGTACCTGTATATGTTATTCTATATATGTACATATATATCTATTTATATGCAGGGTGTTTTAGAACACGAGGTACAAAATTTCATAGCAGAAAAAGTGTTTATTTGGCCATTTTCTACTCGGTGTGAAATTTTTTACCTCTTGTTCCTAAACACCCCGTATGTACATATATACATGTGTAGAGTATACACCCGACACTTTCCACATAATCAGACTTCACTGCAACATAGCCACACCAGCCACCACCTCCCCACAGGGAGCGTCAGTCAGAGCTCAGGGCTGTTCGCACGGAAGAGGCCACTTCCGGATCCGGATTTTAGGCAGCAATAACCGTCCGCTGCCGTGTATACTTATCGTCAATTATCCTATCTCATGAATAACGTGGTTGAAATCATCTTATAGCGTTTCTGAATCCTAACCTTATCTTTTCTGAATACCAACACTATCTCATGAATAACAGTGGGTTCTCATCTTATAGCTTTTAGAACCCTAAGCCTATCTCATGAAGAACATCCTTGAAATCATCTTCTAGTGTTTCAGAATCCTAACAACTCTACTGATTGAGAATGAAGAGTTTCTGATCGCAGTTCAATTGAATGGGATGTATTCATACGCGTGTGAAACCTTCACACGCTGCTAGGTATTTGACGAGAACGGGGTTCGTGGTATACTTCTACGTTTTCATCACCACTAAACACGCTCCAATTTAGAATGCGAGAAGTTCATTTGTGTAAAAATCGCAACTCACTTTGAAAGTGAGTCTGCTTTGTAGTCAACAACTGTACATTTTCATTCGAGTGCAACTCTAGTGATGAGTTTGTCTACATTTTGCATATTTCTGTAGATTCCAACATTTAATTTTGCGCATTTCTGTAGATTACAACATTTCATTTTGCGTATTTCTGTAGATTACAACATTTCATTTTGCGTATTTCTGTTGATTACAACATTTCATTTTGCGTATTTCTGTAGATTACAACATTTCATTTTGCGTATTTCTGTAGATTACAACATTTCATTTTGCGTATTTCTGTAGATTACAACATTTCCGGCAGAACCTATCAGTACGCAGTCAGTAAGTTACCTTAGTTTAGAGTCTACGGCTTGTTTCATAAAGTCAGGATCTGTTGCGGTGGAAATCGTGTTGATGAGAAACTTGTTGACAAAAATTGAGTGAAATGGTCGTTAACAATATGATGGAAATTTAGTGAACCTCTAGAGAGAAAATAGTAAAAATAATTATGAACCTCTCGACAGAAAATGGGGGAAATGGTCGTGAACTTCTTGATGGAAATTGAGTGACACAGTCATGAACCACTATAACGATAATGGGTGAAATGGTCATGAACCTCTTAATAGAAAACGGGAGAAATAGTCATGAACCTCCAGACAGAAAATGAGTTGAAATGCTGATAATGACGAACCACCAAGCTGGAAATTGGCCAACGCACATCAAAACAACATAAACTTGTAATGCATATTTCAAAGCAGGCCTGAATTTAAACACACGAATGAAAGCCTTGAATGCATAAAATTAACTCTCGTTGCAGGTCGTACTGCCGTTGGAGAGCAGAACTACAGCGACGATCCGAAAGGTATTCATTCACTTGCAAGAGTTGACATATTTGCGAGCGTACTAAATTCTCAGAGCCTCTGAAGAGGCGGATTAATCACTCTGCAAAGCCTATCATTTCGTCAGAACTACCTTGATGAAGCACATCCTCGAGATTTAATGACTTCATTTCCGGCGGAGAAAATACGATCGAGTGCCAAGACCTTGTCTCCTTTGAACAATAAATGCTGCGACGAGCCTAACTGCACCGACGCTTAGAGTTGATTTGGATCGCTCTCGTGACTTTATATGTAGCAGTCGTGTCCCCTACTCTAGTAACTATAGAGAATTCGATCTCCTACACTCGTAATTATGTAGCATTTGGTCCACTTTTAAGCAGTCGAGTTTTCTAGTCTCGTAACTGTGGAGTGATCGATCTTCTATACTCGCTATTGTGAAGCATTTTGTCTAGCTTTTAGCAGTCGAGTCTTTCTAGCCTCGTAACTATGGAATATTTTATTTTCTATACTGGTAACTAAGTGGCATTTGATCCACTCGAGACCATGAAGTACTTGATTCCCTACACTCGTTATGTAATATTTGGCTCTCTTACTTATCTATAAAATCACCTTTTAAAATTTCTTGTCTTGCGAAGTTGAGCCATACAGTTCGTTGAAGTCCCATGACCTAGTGTGACAGATAACTTCGAAGATATTTCGACCATGAGAAAAATTTTTCATCTTGCACGAATTTTTCGTCGGTCTGCCCATCTTTTCTCACGCTTAAAATAAATATTTGTAGAAGTAACATGTGTTTGATCATAACAAAGAAATGATAGTTGAAAAGAAATATTGAATGTTTTTGACATGGTTGAAAGTTTTGAGTTTGATGTACATTTTTGATTAAATAAAACAACCCCACAACATCGTTATGGAGTCTTTCCTCCAAAGTTAATGAATGTAATTTACTCTTAATTCAAGTACAAGGTACATAATTTGTACATATATTATAAACATTTCATCCTTCCTTCATGTGTAGTTCATTCATCTTCTCTCCTCATACATCCCTCATGTGTAGTACACACATCCCCTCCCCTCATACATCCCTCATGTGCAGTACACACACATCCCCTCCCCTCATACATCCCTCATGTGTAGTACACACATCCTCTCCCCTAATACATCCCTCATGTGTAGTACACACATCATCTCCCCTCATACTTCCCTCATGTGTAGTACACATCTCCACCCCGCACACATCCCTCGTGTGTAGTACACTCACATCCTCTCCCCTCATACCTCCTTCTTGTGTAGTTCACACATCCCTCATGTGTAGTACACACATCCCTCACATGTTACTGTTCTAACACGCACACGACGCGTTCGCAACACTCCCAACGGCTGCGATCATTTGAATAAATTAGTTCAATCAGACGTGAACGCGGCCGTAACTTGCCCGGCCAGCCAGCAGCAAATGGCCGCTGCGGCCGTCGATGTCCAGCCAGTTACCAACTTTGAAATCGAAGGCCATTGAAGAAAGAAGCCTGCGGAGAATATTTATTAAAAGAAAAACGAAAATAGCAATTCGCTTTGTTATTAGGGTGGAAAGATATTTGCAAAATTAATGACAAAAATAGTAATTCTCTTTGTTATTTGGCAGGCAAGAACGATATTCTCTAATAAAAGGAAAAAATAGTAATTCTCTTTGTTATTAGGGTGGAAAGATATTTGCAAAAATAATAGCAACAATAGTAGTTCCTTTGTTATTTGGACAGAACGATATTTTCTAATAAAAGGGAAAAATAGTAATTCTCTTTGTTACTTGGTAGTGACGATATATCTCAAAAGAGATAGGAAAAAAGGTAATTCTCTTTGTTATTTGAAAATTGAAAATTTCAATTTACGTTGCATGCGTACATATGTATATCTAAGCCGCACTGACGATATCGTACGTCGATAAATTAGAATTGTTTTCTTGGAAAACCAATTAGGACAAACGCGTGGCCGATGCAATTTGATCGCCTTTCCCGCAATTAAATCGCAATGTTTTACTTGTAATTTGATGATTCATTACGCATAATTGTTCCTTGTTCTCCACAACACAAAGCCGTAACTCATGTGAATTTATTCCCAATCTATTCTCAGGCATATCAATCAGGAAATGATGTAAGTTTGCCACAACAAAATATAGTCTTGTTAGAAACTCATTAACACGTCCATTCAAAACTCATGCCGTTACGTCTAGTCAATACTTTAAATTTGTAGAAAACGCGAAGCTGTAACCTAGATACAGGTCAGAAACTTAGTAAAACAACCTTTCAATATTCGTATCGTAAGTTTTAGTCAGGATTTTATATACGTAGAAAAACGTGAAACTGGAGCCTAGATACAGGTCAGAGACTCAGTGAAACCACCTTCTAAAATTCATCTTGTTAGTTCTATTCAGTTCTCTCAATATTCTTTCACGCGTGGGCGTGAGTGTTTGTAAAATTAATATCAACCTATTCTCCTTTTCAGAAAAGAAAATATAATACTCCATGCCTAAGTTAACATCCCTATTTCAGTAAAGAAAACAAAACATGCCATGCCTAAATAATCATCCCTATTTCAGTGAAGAAAACAAAACACGCCATGCCTAAATAATCATCCCTATTTCAGCAAAGAAAACAAACATGCCATGCCTAAATAAACATCCCTATTACAGTAAAGAAAACAAAACATGCCATGCCTAAATAATCATCCCTATTTCAGCAAAGAAAACAAAACACGCCATGCCTAAATAATCATCCCTATTTCAGCAAAGAAAACAAAACACGCCATGCCTAAATAATCATCCCTATTTCAGCAAAGAAAACAAAACACGCCATGCCTAAATTAACATCCCTATTTCGGCAAAGACAACAAAACACGCCACGCCTAAACTAACATCCCTATTTCAGCAAAGAAAACAAAACATCCCACGCCTAAATTAACATCCCTATTTCAGCAAAGAAAACAAAACACGCCATGCCTAAATTAACCCGCACCCATTCTCTACTTCAACCACGCATCCAGGAAAATGTAGCAAAGTCTCGAGCGACTTTCATAAATCGAGAACAAAACCTCGAATAAATCCTCGAGGTTGGCCTCACTCAAAATCACGGATGCAAAATCCCCTTTCTTATGCAACAGCTGGGGCGGCCGATGGAAATTACTGAACATTTTGCGGCCTAAGAGAAAGGTGAGCCCGAGGGGAATAACTTATCACTGCATCATGACAACCAAAAAAGAAGAATTGGTTTAGCCTTTTTCCGTACACGACTGCCTCGGAGGAGAGAAATAATTTCGCGCGCAGTCACTTTTGTTTCGAATAATAAAAATGAGGGAAAAATGTGTAGTGCTAGACCAGGTATTGAATTGGCAGTTCAGTTGTTGGGAGAGTAAGGGGAGAGTCAAAGTTGTGATCCGGAATATATTGGATGAAGGAAAAGGACTTTAATATTCGAGTAAAATATTCCTGAAGCTGTCACCAAAGGTCCGCGAGTTAATACACATTTCCCCCTTTTGTAAGCATTCAATTTTTTTATACATTTGTTTTTTTCACATAGAGCAATTACCATAACCTGTTTATTCAACTATATTTTGCCACAAAACCGTATAGAAAGTCAGAATTGTTTTATTTCAGTGAACGCAAGTGTTCCAAAACGGGCACTCTCGATAGTGAGGTGACACTAAACTTAGAAAAGTTCACAACCTCCACTGAGAATGAAGCCCAACTGATCTCTTCCGATCTACCTATAGTGAAGTACCATAGCGTTCTACATAGAATGAAGCATTACTGATCCTTTCCAATCTACCTATAATGAAGTATCATAACATTCCACAAAAAAAATGAGCACTTCCGATCGCTCCCAACATATCACCTTTAATGAAGTATCATAACATTCATCAAAAAATAAACACTACAGATTCCTCACAATACACAACCTATAATGAACCATTACAACATTCCACAAAATAATAAGCACTCCCAGCCATCTTCCAGAATTGCACCAACAATGGAGCAATACTGATCTCTCTTAGCAACAACGAAGCATCAAAAAAGTTATTTAGGACATTCTCCTCCTTATTAGTTAGGGCTCATAATACGTATTTACACGTAGGAACACTTAAGCACTCCGTCCTTCAGAAGTAGGACTCATAATATGTGTACGTGGAAACACTTTAGCTTTTTGCCCTGTAAAAATGGTATTCATATAATCTTATCATCGTAGGATTGTACAGGCCGAAAAAACACGTAAGCTCTCTGCCCTTCAAAATTAGGATTCGTATAATTTATATCTGGCTGAAGTAAAATACTTCAGCTCTGTGCCGTTCAAAATTAGATCGCCTAACATACGAGTATGCACGTGGCCGAAGAAAGTACTTAAAGCAATACGGAATCACTTAACGTGGCCGAAAAAAACACTTAATCTCTGTGCCCTTCAGAAGTAGAACATGTAATATCTACACGTGGAAACAATTAAGTCTCTGTCCTTCAGAAATCTCCAGATAGGAGATCCAGAGAGGAGCTCCAGAGAGGAGCTCCAGAGAGGAGCTCAAGAGAGGAGCTCAAGAGAGGAGCTCCAGAGAGGAGCTCCAGAGAGGAGCTCCAGAGAGGAGCTCCAGAGAGGAGCTCCAGAGAGGAGTCTCCAGATAGGAGCTCCAGTCTCCGTGCTGTGTGGAGCGCAGCGCTTGTTATCTGCGTGAAATATTAGCTTGGAGCGAGCGGCCGGTGCGTGACGCGGGCTCTGTCAGACTTATCCTCCTTCCGCGACTTCCTCCGAGCCGAGAGCAACACGAGATCACCGTTGCATTCGCCTTTTTCTTGATCAAATCCTTTTAAAAAGTGTTTTTTTTTCAGTGGAATTTTAAACACGAAGAGCCCTTATCATGTCGCAACGTTGCCGGAAATGGTAAATCCGTAGGGTTACCAGAAGCTGAGTGGTCTTTGTGGTGAGATATAAGTTGCATTAGGGTGAAGCTTGACAGTTTTGGCCAGAAACTTGACAGTTTTCACCAGAAATTTGACGGTTTTAGCTTGAAAATTGACGGTGTTGACGAGAATCTTGACAGTTTCAGCCAGAAACTTGACGGTTTGGCTAGAAACTTGACATTTTTTGCCAGAAACTTGACAGTTTTAGCCAGAAACTTAAGGATTTTGGCCAGAAAAGGCCAATCTGGCAACCCATGACTCGATAATGAGTGCACTCGCCAGACCGTACACTGCTCCGCTCCATCCGGTCTAGCGATGCGGTAAACCTAACCCCCTGGGTTCTAACCCGAACCTGGGTTGCTGGCAAACCTAGTCGCCTGGGTGGTAGATAAACCTAGTCGCCTGGGTTGCAGCCTGCACCTGGGTTGCTGGTAAACCTAATCGCATGGGTTGTAACACAAACCTGGGTTGCCGGTAAACCTAATCGCCTGGGCTGCAAACCCGATCTGCAGTAGGTTGCGACCTCAATTTGGTTCTTGATCTTTCTTAGTCTTAGAGATTGTGAACGATTTTATATATTTAGCACACGTATGCATGTTGTCACGAGTAAGGCATTGGAATATTCCTAGGATTTGAAAGTCAATACTATTGACTAATTACGAATGCGAGATCAAATCTACATAACATAATCTAAGTTACCAGTCTACTTTGACCGATACTAAAAAGCAAGGCGAAAATCGCTACACGTAAAGCCATTAAAAAAAAAATGGTCAAATAAAACTGAACGTTTCGGACTATTTTGCTTTCTGATAATTTTTAATAAAAAATGACTTTACGTGTAGCGATTTTGGCCTTGCTTTTTATCTCAAGCTTAGAAGCATCAATGCTGGAGTTATTTCAGATTACTTTAAACGATTACGACCTAATCTAAAAGGCTGTAACCTGAGTTTCAACCCAACATACGTAGCAACATTTCAATTTTAGTTGACGGATTTCAACGGCGTGTTACTCAAACATGAGGAGTTGAAAACGGAGTTTCAAGGTTAAGATTAAACAGCGTGAACCAACAAAAAAATTTTATGTTAAACTACAAATGAAAGTGTCTTGTTCATTTGGAGATCTAATTAGCTAACCTTGTGTAGTGAGACGGAAACATGCCGGCTAAAATTCCCTGTCTAAATTCATCATCTAATAATTAACTCCAGATGCAAAAACGGACTGTGAATTTTTTATTCTGTCAATGATAAGCTGAGATTACAGTGAAGACTTCAAACCGCGGTAGAGGAAACAAGGTAGGGTCATTTTTGTGGGAGAAATTACACCTTCTCTTGTTTGGCTAGCGAATAGAGAGCCTTTATTTCACGCAAACTTTATGACGTCACCAAACCGCCGTGTGGTTAGGCCAATAGTGGAGCCAGATTTGTTTCCTCTACCGTGGTTCGACCTCACCCCCGTATCCTAGCTACACTTCCAAGCCCAGAAATAACTACCGCGTTTTGGGTGCGATTGACGGAGGAGTAGTTCACGCGTCAAAAAACTCTTTTTATTATCGTTGCTTTATATTTTAATCTTAACAAATCCTTTGATTTTATTTTCGTAAAATTCATCGTGACGAGCAATGAATAAAAGTACCTAAAAGATGATGATATGATAATTGTAATACATATAAGCATGTCACCTAATCATTACCACTTTTATTGTTGCTTATCACGACTATTTTTGAGAAGTAAAATTGAAAATATTTTCTTTAAACTGATGGGAAAAATTTGAATATTCAACGGTGCAGTGCTGTTACGCTTTCAAAGAATGAGTAAATATCACTTTAACATCGAAATGAAACCTGCTATCGTGCAAAGCTTCTTAAAATTTGTCATTTTCATAAGCTCCAAAATTTGTTTGAAACTTTCTGCTGCTCTCATCCTTTTTTCAATGTCATTGGTGAAAAGTATAATACAGGAATCAAAGGGTGAAACTTTGTTAAACTTCAAATTTTATTTCAAGCCTTCGAACGTGGAAATATTAGCTGGTCAAAAGTTTAGCTAACCTCATCAGCTTCTTACGTTTTTTTCGTTTATGACGGCAACTTTTAACATCTCTTTAGCAATATCGAAAATCAATTTACATTTTTTTCGGACGAAGGTTGAGAATGTTGAGTTTTTGATTACCAACTAAATGAAACAGAAATTTGCAAATTACATTGAACTTATTTTGCATTTGCACTCTTCTTCAAACGTTCATTTAAGCAGCATGATTATATAACCAACATCCATCAAACTCCAGCACAAAGAAATCTAACGAAGCACAAGAAATCCATCACCAAAAATGTTAAATGAACTCACTAACCATCCCAAGCATACGCACCCAAGCACATCGCCTAAAACTCTCCAGAAGAGACTCTGTCTCATTATTTTAGCAGCGTAGAAGCATCCCAATAAATCTTGACAACTCGCAGCACTTCATTCAGCAAGACAATATTCTCTCCAGTTAAAGAAGCGCTTAACTGCGCACCAGAGTATACTTCTCTTACCTGACTTGAGCTCCTCATGCGTCTTAATAGTCCCGTACTCATGAAGCTGCCGAGTGTTTCTCTGCATTATCAGTAGACCGAAAAAAAACATATAATGATCGTCAGTTCAAGATCATTTCCCTTGCAGTAAATCATTCAAAATGTATTGGACAGGTTAGGACGACAGCTATTACGAGGTAACTAGTCCCATACAAATAACTTTCTACACAACACACGTTGCAGGTAATATCTGTTTGAGGAAAGTTGATTGTCTGTCCAATTACACGTATAACTCACCATCCCGCCGATGTTTTTCTCTAGTTCATCACGATAATGGGCGCTGTTCTCGCTCGAAAAGTGAGTGTGGAACCGACGAAGCACATTCGCTGTTGCGAGTCTCCGACGTGTATAGCGTACGTACGTCTCGCTTGATACCTTCCAGGTCTTATTCTCCTTGGAGGAAAATTGT
>JACJUY010000713.1:111226-177788 GCA_014220935.1 Platorchestia sp. MABIK | reverse complement strand
AAACATCAAGTGTTACTACTTCTGGCTCAGAAGAAGTGTGCTAAAATCTTCGCAAAACTTCATGGTTAAAGTAGATCTGCAAGCATCTTTTTTTGTTTGATTGGATTTCCTTGCTGAGGATGCATGGTTTCTTTCACTCTGTAGTCACAGATTGCTTCAAATCGGCATCACACGCCAAAGGAACTCCCGAGTATTACGTCTTTTGTTTCCTATGCGCTGACTTTGACAGCCCCGGTGTCATCATCAATACAACACTGCTGTTTTTTCCAAAAAAAATGACTTCATCGATCAGCTCATTCGCCTTCGCCGTGAAATGCAAATGTACAGAATGACACAATGCCAATTTTTTTTGCATGCGCACTTTCAAACTAGGAAATTTTCCTTCAACTCAAGCATTAAGTTAGTATTATTTGACGAATCAAATGGCAAGTCTTGAAAAAGTTCTATACTTCCAACATAAATTTCATGACTTCAAAGTATTTTACCTGTTGAAGCGCTGATTATTAACCAATTAACTGCGGCAAGTCCCCAATCAATCTGAAGATTTGCGCGCCCATTGTTGCAAGGGGAGTTGCAGTCAAGGGCACGGAAAGACAAAATTTCTCATGATTATTGAGAGCTTCCTCTGTGTGACCTCTGAAACCCATGAGAGCTCGATTTCGTGCAGCCATGCATCTACAAGGAATTTTCATTCTTCGTTGTACTTTAGATGCTTCTTAGTCCGCGCTGTGTTCTTCGGGCGCCCGAGTTAAAGATGCGCCGCTCATAGGTGTGGTGTGTGAAAATTGTGTCATTCTTTTTGTCTTTTCGTTTGGTGTAACGCAGGAACTAGACTTTGGTTCTCCAGATAACACCGCACCCCCTCCTTCACACACAAACAATTTCCTAATCTACGTTCTCTCATTTTGAAGACTAAAATTGAGTGAATTTTAGTTACCATCCGTCAGTTTTGCTTTAACTTCTATAGAATTGTGAATGCACGTTGAGCAATAAGCTTCTGTTTGCATGAATGACTTCATTCTTATGCATCGAAGGCGAAATTGCTCAAGTGAAATTATTTTCAAATTTTATTTACGCTTCCGTAAACTAAATCATTTTTCAGAGCTAAGGTGAGGAAGGCGAAAAAATATTAATTTATTTCACGAAACATCTCAGTTTCAGTTTGGTGCGCATGATTTTTTTCAGTTGTCCGTGCAATGAAGCGTCCCTTCTCAGTTAGCCGTGTTGCAAAGCGAATGAGAACAACAAACTGAATGCCAACTTCAGTGTACCTCTAATTGACCTGAACGCTTTTGATTCAAATTTTCACACTTCTGTTAGAACACACTTTGTATTTGCGCAGCTTTATTATGAGGTGTCTGTCGTGAACACTGATAAGCAGCTTTTTTTCCCCCGAGTTCCCAACATTGCCGATATTTTCTCCATAGTAACGGAGAATTATGAACACTCGTTTATATTGACAATCGAACATGAGAAAAATATCCACAAAAAATAAATTTAATTTAGTCTCACAATATTCTAAATAACTCGTGATTCGAATGATTATTTTTAGACACAGTGTGAAACATCATTGGTATGACAATATGTCCCGTAATATCACAAAATATTCAGAATGACGCAAAGAGTGGGCCTCCTGTTGTAACTTTACCGCAGAGTCAGGCAATTTGTAGCAATGGGTTAGCTGCCAGGCTCAACAGCATTGCAATTCTTCCATTGTTTCCAAGGGACAACAAAGATGTTCCTCGTCTGTGCCTTGATTTGTAGTCCCGGAAACGCGACTATCTCGCTAGCGCTGCCGGGTGTCTGTTTTTCTATATATGCGCCCGAAAACTTCGAAGATGAATTTTTCTTACTACATTTTCCGGTGTATAATCCCTGATGCTACGTAACTCCAGCGTACGTAAAAACGCATTCATTACATTTTCTACATTCGTATTGTTCCGTGTGGAGTGGAATAATTGAGCAGTATGATTTTGGTTTCACGTTTTCGGAAACTGTTTTCATATCTTTAAGGGTTTATTTGCATCTTAGCTAAATCTGATTAATTCAGCAGCACTAAAATCACAAATTTGACTGCTTATTTGAAAGTTGCATGACTTGATTACCTTTTACGATGACATCACTATATAGTTGCTTCGCTCTTTCAGTCGTTCGTGGTCCCACTCCTCAATGAATGTGAATTTCTGCTACATTTCTTGCCTGATGGGCGCGTGGGCTGTAAGTCTGCCCCTCTCTCGCCTGCCCCTGCTCAGCCTCACGATGTTTGATTTGATCACACATGCGCAGGCCGCACGCAGCTCGATCCTTTAATGAACCTGCTAGAAATTCTTACCAGGCTTACGGATGTAATGCATTAGCGTTCTAGGAATTTGTGCGTGGGATGCGAAACTCAGCGACGAATCCGGTTGTGTAGCTTTATTGGGTGTTCCTACGTGACTAGGGTAGATTTATTAACGAAGGAGAATTTTATTTATAGTTTTCTCATAGTGTCAATGCTGTTTCAATCGCCCAGGTCATGTGAAAACACCTCTATAAATGTTCTAAATTTAATAAAGCAAACTGAAAATTTGGGCAGAATATATTTTGGAGCAACACACACCCAGGCTGCAACAATATTTCTCACATTTTCACAGAGAAATAACGTTGAAGGGTAAAATTTGCTGGTGATGTCAGCATCGCAGCCTTGCGACACTCACTGGCCTGAGAACAATAGCCGAGTATAATATTGGGTATCGACGGCTCTGAAAATGCTCACTGAGCATCATAATTATATGAGTAAACTGTGATTTATCGATCATGCTTTCACATTTGAATTCCTAACCTTGTCCGATGCAGTGAATAATTTGGAGAAAATGTTCAAGTGACCTTACTGATCGCGCTCACTACGCATTGCACTGCGTCAGTTTATGTACTAGGTTTAGGGTAGAGGAGTAAATCAGAATAGGTTTTATGCCGGTAATTTATTTTTTGATCATTTTATGTGATTCGCGAGACCCCTCGTTATTTATTAAAAATCATGTGTAAAGTTTTTATTTTTTATTTTCTGTGCTGGTATTTAATTTCACGCTAAACAGAAAATTCTAAGTTAAATGTGTACAAACGTCAGTGAAAATGATGTATAAAACCCAAGAATATCATCTTAATAATGAATAATTCAGAGGTTTTTAAGTTTTCTGAAAACTGATAACCACATTGTGAGGCGAGGGTTGGGTTTTCATGTAATTGTTTCATCTTCAATGCAGTCGCAGCGACCAGGCTGCCTATAAGTTTTGCCAGCAGATCGGTCCCTGAACTGCCCTCTCTTTTTGTGGCCGCAAAACACCGTGTGATCTTGTCATTAAACACTGAGTGACTTCAACGCTTCCTGAGTAGTTATCCACAGGCAGCACAACCTAGAGACTTTCAAATCACTGCATACAATTTTCCTCGCCTAAGATTTTCTTCTTTTTTGCTCTTGTAATTGTGGAAATGTAAAGAACTTTTTTGTATGGTAACCTGAGGAAGAAAGTCAGTTTTCAGGGATGCATGGCAAATCTGTGTGATCATTGGTTATATTGTTCATGATAGGCTAATACGGCGGTTGATATCTTGTAATGTTATACTGTGGCTTCATATTGTTTAATATACTCGTGAAAACAAAATATTTTCAAGTGCTGTTTTACGAAAAAATGTGATGCTTTATACATCAATTTCTGAGATTTTGATTGCAGAATAATTCTTCACTATTTTTTTTTCGTTTACTACAGATGGTTTGTTGAGTGTTCACTGGAACTGAGGAGACTTACAGCTGTTTTAGTTTATATTGACTGAGTTTGATTTGACTCACGGGCGTTGGATAACAGTCTTACCAGTCAAACATGCAAGAAATGTCAACGCAATGATTCATTTCAACCTTGCAGTAAGAATTTTCCCTCTCCTTTAAAGCACGAGCCATTTTACCAAAAAAGGCAGTCCTCGCGTGACGCGTGAATACCATCACAAACCTGCCAATACGACTAACTTTTATCAAAATCATCTTTTCTAACGCAAAATTTCCACTACAAGTGCCTTGCAAAACTGGATGCATCATTTTCCAGCTTTACTTACAGAGATTCTAGAAAACATTAAAATCATAGGTTGTAGGTTAGGACATTATCCTAATTTTGGACAGCAGTGCTCTCATATTTTCGGAAACTTATTTCTGTAGAGCATGTTTAATACTTGCATTACTCTTTCCTTTTTTTTAATATTGGCACTAGCCCATCGTTAGCCGAAATCTCTGTTGAGTGCATGTCTCTTTTTTGGAAAAATACTTGAACAAGCATCTTGCGTGAAATTAATTTCAAACAACACTCATTGTTTTCTTTTTCCCATACCATAGTTCATCAGCATTTAAATTGAGGAAATTTATACCCTACACATAGAGCAAATTTTAATAGACAATTTATAACGGCTGAAACGTGTAGAAACATAGGAAACTTGCTAATTTGATTTCGGTGGATTTGAAAGTTTCTCAATTTTTAAATCAATCATGCGTTGTTCATCCCCGCTGCAATTTTCGAGCTAAACAAACGTCATCATTTGTGACTTCATTTGATATCATTCAGAAATCGCGTTATTCAGTCCTTGCAGCTTCGTTGTGGCTTCCTCGTAAGTTGTGTATTCTGCCGGTCTTATTTTCGGTAGCGAAGTGCGTAGCTGGCACGGAGCTGCCTTGTGAGGAGCATGCTGTAGTCTGCAGGCGTTGGGTCGGGCGGTGATTTGGTGAACAGTCCTTCCACATCGTCAGAATTTATTTTATTAGACTCGGTCTACTGTAAAAGGAAATTTCAATTCCTGCTGATGATAGGGATTAGTATTTTCATTCACCATTGTCAACCTGATTTATTTAAATTTTAGTTTGATGAGTTGTTCTGATAGAGCTAATGCCTCTCTCATTGCAAATTTATTGTTTCCGCGTAATTGCAATTATAAATGATGGCATGTGCGTCTCTAAGACCTCGAATACTTTCTTGAACTCAGCGATACGAAGCATTATATTGAAAAAATGTATTATTATTTACATTCTGTAAAATTATTCTGTGGTCAAAAGTAGATACATTCTACTGATATTTTGAAATTTGAGGAAATAAAATAGCCGAACAAGAAGAAAGATCCCCTTTCATCTTCACCAACTATTCTCATTATTAAATCTGAAGTACAAGTTCTGTTTTCATTCGTGGAAACTTTTATTCATGAAATCCCGAGATTAATTATTTTACTGAGTGCAAATCCAAACATTTTCGCCAAGTCAAGAATGCCCCAATCCTCCTACTGCATGATTCAGTCTGACTGCTACGCGCATTCTTCTCCCGTTGTGCATCTCCCACCGAGCACTTGCCGCGCCTGCGTGCATTGCCTCAGGACGTGTTAGAGACCCAGCCTTGTTGTGTCAATTCATTGACTGTGCTGTCTTGCATTGTTGAACTGTAGCTCTGCTGGAGGCGCGATCTCAGCTTCATCTCGTCCGTAGTGCCTGGTCTTAGTATTGGATCGGTCTCAGCTGTGCCACAGTGCTGTTTACGTATCGTAAAACTACCATTTATACGATTTCATCCGTACCTGTATGCTAGTCGTAACACTGCCATAGACACAATATGTTCCTGGCACCGAATGAAGATAAGACCTTTGTATAGTCTTCATGAAATAAACAGCTGTGGTGGTCGGTTTCAAAATCCCATGGTGTAGATGAACTGCTTCAAAATATTCCCCTTTGTATTGACGTTAAACCTGGTGCGATACCTGTTCAGCATTGATAAAGGACATGCGAGTGCTAATTCCTCAGCACATATTATAGCTCGTGTAGACAAAGCTCACTCGTACTTGTTCGTGTATTTTTTTAGTGTGTTAATCGAGCTTACAGTATTTTAATGAGGTTCTTTGTGCAATGAAAACTACCACGTTTGTTCACATTGTGAGAGATCGAAATTACAGTTTACATCTCTTTGTGCGAATTTAGCGTGGCCTTGGATTTCCGACATAATTGTTCGTGCTGTTCTTTATGCTACTGAACGTCCTTGCTTGCTATATGCTGGTCGATAGGCACGGGCCGAACTTTTATGACAAGAAAATTGCGCATGAATTTGGACTTTACCCTACGGTGATGCTTCACATTCAGCCAGAGCATCGGTCATAGCTTTGACATATCTAGGGTTATTAATCTTTGCTTCCTCATATTAATCTTTGGCCCGTTCTGTGTATTATTCATGTTTTTATTGATTTACACAAAAATTCATTCAGTTGCTAAAAACTCTAAACAAGTTTCTGAAAGATTTCATTTTTCCGCTGCTTGTTGTCATGCACAACATTTATATAAAATTTATTTTTTCAAGCTACGTTTGACGATTTTTTGAATCTTCTTACACGTGGATGAGCGCTCACTTTGCTCCAGAGGTGGGTGCTTGTATTGCACCAGGACAGCACAGTTCCCAGCAGTTGCAAGAGACGAGTTTTTGCCTCCAAGGAACGTGTTTGCTTAAGCAATGAACTGCTACACGATAGCTCGGAAGCTGCATGGGCCAGAGCAAGACCAAAGTGAGATGTTGTGTGAGTGTCTTTTGTGATGCATTATGCTATGATAACTCGTGGTTACCACGGCTATTTTTGGTTGAAAGCACCAGTGAAGTCAGAGCTCATCGTTTTTATTGTTTTTGATTCCCAAGAAAGTCCAAGTTGCGATGGAAAGTGAGAGATGAAAATGTTGTGTAGCAGCTACTTGGCCACCTCATCTTGAAGAACATGAGACTTTTGCAGAATGTGCATCGAGGCTCAAATATTAACGCTAGATTGTTACTCAGAAAATTTAGAACAAGTGATCTATAAACAGCTAATTACTGGAATCGCATTATCATCGCCCTGCTATCAATGATCATAACAATACATAATTTGACACCTAACTTCAAAAATGTATTTGTTTTCTAGCATTGTGATAAGTAAATTAAAAACATTTTCTCATTTAAAACGGTAAAATGTGAAAGAATGTGTACAGTATCCACCAGTTGAATATCTCATTGACAAACCTAAATTGTTTGATGTCGAACATAATAATGAGACTCTAGAGCGCAGTTGTACGGAATGATGAAGCATCAAAAAATAATCTTACGAAATAATAAGGCATCAAAACACAGTCTTACATAATAATAAGGCCCCAACGAACTTACTAATGCAACGAGGTACCAAAACACAGACCAACATAATAATGAGACACCAAAGCGCAGTCGCGCGTAATAACAATGCACCAACGGCTGCACGACCCTCTTGAAAGGTACCGAGATTTAGAAGTAGTTCATGGTAGTTGTTCTGCTATTTGATTATTGCATTTGAGTAACGTGTTTTTCACTTGTGAAAATATCTGCATATCATTACGGTTTTAAACTTTTCAATTGAGAAAACTCACACAAAAATAACCTCCTGAAAGTTGTTATATTTTATGTGAAATTACGTTCCCTTTAAACACGTGTTCCCTCTACAATGGTGCACTACACTAACGCGTGCTTGCGACTGTTAATAACATGTGTAAAGAGTGACGTTTTGTGCATCCAAGAGGATATTTCCTCAGTACCATAACGGCTTGCATGCTGTTTTCTGCGATGCTGAAAAATTTCGCAATGGCCCGAAATTGCCCGAGTGTGCAAGAGCTTCTCCATGAATATCACAAGGTCAAAAGAGGCGTTGAGTACCACCGCTCTGGTGTAATTAACGGTAATCCCTCGCTCCACCGAGTGAGAACATAGATGCCTCACCTCCAAGTAATGAATTGCAAGTAAAAAAGAGGCCTTGTATATGTGGGGGAAATGCCAAGGTATATGGTTCGCGCTAATTTGCTTAATATGTGCTGTTTTAAGAACGTTGCTCGAGTATATTCTCATAATTCTCGAAAATGGATGCACCTACCATCCATTTTCTCCTCACTTCATTTCACTTGATAAATAATGATCACGTGGTGTTCGCAATCAGATCGTCAATATTTCAACGACATGCTTGTGACATTTTCATGCTCATTTGAAATCGTCACAAAAATCACTCGCAAAAGTAAGAACACGTAAGCATGATATCAACAATTATTGTTAAAATTGCTTTTTAACAATAACAATAACTAATCATTTTTCTGCCCGTTCGAGACCAATTATTGTCCTGAGTTCCTTGTGGAGATTTCAGGTAGGCTCTAATTATGTGTGGAGTTCTCAGCTTGGTTCTAAGATGTGTTTTCGGTGCTAATGTAAATATCTGCGCGTATTATTGGGCGGTAGTATATGGTTGCTGCATGCAAGGCTCTTGCAATTTGTGACTCTGGTCACATGTAACTCAATGAGTCCTTTACCACCGGTGACTCAATAAGTCTCTTGTCACCTGTGACCCCATGAGTCTCTCGCCTTAATTCTCATGTAGTTATCATAGCCTTCGCTGTACTTTCAGCAGCGGCTTATTTGTAGATACATTCAGCGACCCATATCATTTCAAAGATAAATTTTTAGCCGAAAATACATAAACACAAAAACCTAAAGTAACTGTACATTTGAACGATCTTTCAAAAGCTCGGATGACTTTTTTTTCCCACTATGTTCAAAAGATCGAACGATATTAAAATAGATGCGAAGTTTTGAAACCCTTCTAGCTTGGTCACTGCATCCTATACTCCGAGAATAGCGCAGTTAATGCTGCCCTTATGCACGTAGTATGACACTAAAAAGTGCCCCCTTAGTCAAGACCCAGACCAGTGGTATTCATAGCGCGGCTCCCGATGACTCAATTTATTGCTCTCGAAAAATAACTAAAAAAATTTATTAATATATAATTTATATGATATACGCTAACTTGCACTAGCTGAGGCTCTATAAATTAATGCGTTTAACCGAAGTCGTTCTCTTGCAAACATTAGTGAATAACACTGACCTAGACGGACCAGATGACCAGAGCAGCGCCAGATCACGTCCTCAGAGCTTCAGATGATCTCCGCGCCCAGACGCACGCGGCCAGCGTAGCGATGAGTGGCCATGAGGCCCGTCATCGACAGTGTTGCTAAAGTGGCTTTCTCGGGCCGAAATTTTCAAATTTTTTGTTTTCTCAAATAAAAATCGACCATGTTGAATGCAGTAATGTTGCCCTGGCTACCATGCAGGATTGACTGATGCCAAGTGGTCTTTATGATCAAATTTTATGAACAAAATAAGGATTTTAACCTCAAAAAAGGCAATCTGCCAACCTTGGTCGCTACCAACGGTTTGAGAGAATGATTCATCGCATTATTTAAAAAGCATCAATTGGTACAACTTGTACGCCGCACAGTGCACCGTATTGGGCAATGCTCATCTAGTGCATCGAGCAGAGATTCGCACACACAATGACTGCAGAAATTATTCGTACTCTCCCCTATGTTCTATTTTAGCTACTAGTTACTTATTTTCTACTTGTATCATTCTAAAATATACACAAATAGAAGTACTATATAATTTCAAGGGAATGACTTATATCGACGATGACTATTAATGTTTTAAATTACTGATAATATGGTCGTTAGATGCGGGCATTCTAATTTAATCAAGTGCATCTATTTCCTAAGGAACTTGAAACATCATCAGGCGAGAAAAACTGGTAAATATCTTAGGAAAAATAAAAGTCGAATGCTTGAAAAAACACGTAGCAGATGTGAAATTAAAGGCATGGGCTTCAGAGATCCCATTTAAACAAAAAGACAAAAAAAAATAGAATAATCTTGTACACCGTGCATTGATGCTAACTTTCCCTAAATTTCGAGAAAGTAATTCCCTATTTTCAAGTTTCGCAAATTTCTTTGAAGTTACATTTGCTGACCGTGTCATCGGTAACTTCAGTTTTTATTGCTGCAGTTTGACTGTCAGAAGCTCTCGTCAGTCTTGTGAGGTGATGTGAGTAAGAATATCGCGCATGCATTTAAATTTCAGCGTTGCTAAGACAACATGGAACCAAACTAGTGAAGCACTCATCAGACAAATGAACACCGAAGTGTTTGAAAATGAACTTGTCTCTAAGTTCATGGAGTTTGTGATGCTGGCACATAGTAACATTCTTGAGTTCGTGTTGTTGGTCTCACGCACAGGCACACTTATTGAGTACGTGCTGTTGGTCACTCACAGGTACACTTATTGAGTTCATGCTGTTGGTCACTCACAGGTACACTTATTGAGTTCGTGCTGTTGGTCACTCACAGGTACACTTATTGAGTTCATGCTGTTGGTCACTCACAGGTACACTTATTGAGTTCATGCTGTTGGTCACTCACAGGTACACTTATTGAGTTCATGCTGTTGGTCACTCACAGGTACACTAATTGTGCTGTTGGTCCCTCACAGGCACACTTATTGAGTTTATGCTGTTGGTCACTCACAGCTACACTTCCCGAGAATGAAAAACAATGATTGTTGCAATTATGGACAAGAGTTAAACTTGGTCTTTGATTCCACTAGCATACTCAATTTACTTTGTTATTTTTACGTTCACAAAATTTTCTTCCCACGCAAAACACTCGCTGACAAACTGCTAAAATAAAAACATATTAGAATCTACTTGTATTTATGTGGATGTAGACTGCATGCTGCCTTTTGTGTTTGTGCCGAAATTAGTTAACAACTTAAAATGCCACATCAATCGTGTCTCCAGAGGACACTATGCAAAACCAATCCCATCTCGAAGTAATAGGAAATATTACGAATTTCCGGGCTCGTTATCTGTTCGAAATTCCTCCCTGACGGAAGAAAGGAAGCGATGCGTCATGTGATATGACATGTGTTGAGATGCTTGAATTCTGCATTGCTTGTTTCATTTAATACCCGAACACAAGCCCAAATTTCTTTGTCACAACCATTATAATTAAAAGATTTGTAATTTTATATACATCAAGCAAATATTGCAAGTGAAAAAAAAATTAAGAATAAACAGACAACAATATCACGTTCAATAATAAATGGGTATTTTGACAACCAAAGAAAATATTTTTAGGTAAGTCATGAATAATAGCTTAGTGGAATTGTGTTTTGAGTGTAATTAAGAATTATTAGTAATACATGTAAAGCAAATTCTTTTATTTATAGAACAAAAAAGTTATGTTTAAGTTCTAGTAAATATATATCCTCGCAGTTTTAAGATCCAATGTAATGTATCTAGTATTATCACTGTTTCCAAATTTAGCATATTGTTTCTCAAATGATTTTTTGAGTTCTAGATAATCATCCGATATATATATGCTTTCTAAGCCGCAAACATTGTATCGCATGCATTATATTTCGGATCACTGTAAAAAACTTTATGTGAAATGATATTCCTCAAATTGTAATCTCCTTCCCCATTCTTATTTGAGGTGTATCTCAACCACACACCACATGCCCCCAAACCCGGCATCACTTGCAGAGAGACCAGTGTGAGTGTCCAGTCCTCATGCACCCACAATCTCTACTACTAAACCAGATCAAGCGTCTGAGAGCTACTTCTCGCAATGCTTATTTTAGTAATTTCTATGTAATAAGAGCATTTAAGGACTTATCTTGTGACCTGGATCTCTTGAGTAATTGCGATTTATAAAATGAGATTTACTGATGTAGTAAGAGTGAATTGTGGCTCGCATTTAACAATTTTTTGTCACTTCTATCCAGAACCTACGTTACCCACTTGAGGCCCATCAACAGCGAGTCAAATTTTGGTGGTCCAAATCACAAACTCTCTTTGAACGCAGTCAAGTCTTTTAAAACTAAATTTCCCTTATATTTTACAGCATTCAACTTTGCCAGAACACTCATTTTATCTGTAGTTATTTGAGGTGACATTTTCTCGATTCACACGGCGCACATAAGAATTCAGCAACATATAGTATTTGGGAATTTTTCTACTCTCATACGTTTAATGCACAGAAATTGTTGAAAAGAAATGTGTAAATTGTTTTTGGCTTTAATTTACTACTTTATATTTTCAATCTTATCACAGATGGAACGAGAAAACGAAACGGAGTTTGGATTTTACTGTATCATGTTATTCGTGGCGTGATAAATATTCAGGGGTTTCTTCCGCACAGTAACCAACAATTCATTAGCATTGCTGTGAGTGAGATGCATTCGAGGTCATCCTTCATGATCGATAATGCAATCCGTAATGATAATCGCTAGAAATTTTGGTTCACAACAATCGTGCTTCGCGAGAATAATTTTTCCTTTGCAGATGAGTTTGAAACTTCGCCGTTAGTGATATTTTCCGCACTTAAATTAATTTAAAACGCTTCTTATAATGTGTCTCAGTAGACTGAAATAGAGGAAAATTTCCTTTCCCTGACTAGTGCTCTACAAGATGGCCTACAGCATCTATTGCTAATCAGCGTACGAAGTATGTGCTACACCTCGTGGTTACAGCATATGAGAGTAAAACTTTCACAAGTTCTCTTAGTTCTAAGATGTCATCTGATATCACAGAACACTCTTTTTTCGAAACACACACGTTCAGCAGTGAGACAATCAATGGCAATTTTCTGGGATTGCTTCAGACTATGAAATAACCGCATTTTTTCTCAAATTGGCCGCACCATCAAGCAGACATCGCTATTGCACAACGAAGCGCCAGAGGAGCGCTGGAGACCTTTTCTACAGCGACACTTCTTTACGTAGAGATTGACTCAGGCTAACATTAGCCTAATTATTTACCATTGAACTTCAAGCTGGTGTTACTCTCTACGTTTGCCCATGGCTGAGTTCGATCTTGGAGAGCTAATAAGACGTGGTTGTTGGGGCGGGCTTGCAATTACGCATGTCAGCCGTTGCTCCGTCTTCCAGTTTGAAAATTAATTATGGTTGCGCAACACGAGGACCCGAACACCCTTGTAAATATACAGTTTTGGAAAGCAGTAAAGCTTTATTTTCATTGGTGAGTGTTTTGCAACTTTTTATGACCAAATCGTCACAACAGAACGAAAAAATATTCTACCGTACATTTACAATTGCATTGCTTGATCTGCTGCACAAATATCTTCCGTTGCACTCACTGCTAGGTGAGAATTCTCAAAGCAAGACACATTAAGTCGTCTCCTAACAAGACTAAGAGAACATTTGGGAGCCAGAACAGAAAACTGGGAATTTGGCATGTAAATAAAATACGAATGAACTTGAAGAGCGTTTGTTTCCTCCCTACATGTGTTGAAGCACCGATGTTTGCTCAGGTGTTCGTTTTTGTTGTAAAAATGTGCAGCAGGCTTAAATAACAAATAATAAACGGCTCTCTGCATGCTCTGCTTGAAGCACTTCAAGCGAGGGAGAGAGAGAGAGAGGGAAGTGCTAGAACAAACCACCGAGTACATTATTTTTAAAATTGACTTACAACGAAAATTGGCCCTTCAGTTGTGTAGATCCTATTTCTCTGATCACGTTGTCTAATGTTTGTATGTTTAGTTTGCTGCATTTCTCCTTCGAACATTTCCACATTTGATACATAATAAGCGTTGATTTTCGCTCCCCATTCTGTTGACGGTAATATCACAGCAATTTGAGAACTTCCGTGCTTGGCTTGCTGCTCTTGCTGGCGATATTGACTCGATCAGAGGGTCTCCTCTGATGTCAAGATTGCGCAAACTTTGCCATTTCCCAGCGTGTGTTTGCTCGTCCTCTCCATCCATTTTCTCTTGTTTGAGATTTGGTTGAACAAAAAAATAACAGATTCAGGACATCGATTAATACATCGTTCTAGCCTAACTTAGCTTGCTAGCTCCAGCATTTCAAAGATTTTCAAGCCAATTTACCGAGCTTAGACGATCAAAGCGGCAAGATTTGTCGACTTTAAGACTTTGATTAACTGCCGTGCTGGCCACTTTCACTTTTGCAGGTACGTCTGCGTTGACTCGGCTGATTTAAGAAGTTGGTCCACGTAGGAGCGAGCCTATAAGCTGGAAGGCAAACTTTCTCTGTGTTTGACCTTCCATCGTCTGGCTTGTTACGACCACACCACTCATCACTTCCAGCCGCCGTCCCTCTGCCGCACACCTCTTCCTGTTGGCAAGGAAGCGCTCTCTTGAAAAGATCATCGATAGGTGTGCCAAGATAGAGGAAATAACCAGGTCGATGGAGGCTTGGTGTTGCTGTGGCAAAATTACTGGAAATGCATCAGCCGCAGATCATCGCCTGACGCTCAGCACTTCCTGTCTTTCGTAGCAACTGGAATCTCAAATCTGTATACGTCAACAAGAAATTATTCTTCACCCTCTGCCTAACTTCTCTATCATCTCTTACTACAAAACCATGTTGTCTAGCGTTAGACAAGAAAAACTTCTAATTTGGCACAAAAATGTGTTTTCTGAGTTTAGTATTCGTGTAATTAAACTAGACTTTGACTTTTCACCACTGTTGCCCCCAGCTACATTTGGCTCAGTGTAACACCATTAGCATAATTTTTAACACTTTTTTGAACAGCGTTTCTCTAAAATCTATAACATTGAATGGTTTTAGCACACGTATCAGTCCTCCATAAATAATTCATGGCGAAATTTTGACTTATGAGAATGCCAAAAAAACGGTTTAACGAGAAAAGCTCAAATTCTTTTTCTACTTTCAAGAAATCAAAAGAGGATTCAAAACTCGTGAACTAATATTTATCATGACGGTAACGTACAATCTATAAATTCAATCAGAATACTCTGAACGTTAATTTTATTTGAGAGATAATATTAAGCTTATAACTGTGAGTACTGCTTTGTATCATTGTACTTCACTATTCGATAAATTCAAAAAAGTTCAACAATGAAAAAATGAAATTTTTGCCCAATACTGTAGTTAGGTATATAATGAAAAATACATGAATGGAAAAGTCATTAATATTTCATAATCGACACTTAAACTGAAGTTGAATTTTGAATGTACTGAACAAAGGAAGAAGTTTTTCACAATAAACAAGAGCATGACTGAAAAGCGATTGAGAAAATGAGGTAATGAGCCGGCACGGTCGTCGATCGGCGTTTTCCTAGCCCAAAATATCAAATTCGTTCGCATTTCTTGTTAATAAAGCGAAATTTGAAAACTTTGACTAAATAAAAGGTCAAAGACCAACTTTGCTATAATAGGCTGAGTTGTGAAAGGCCGAATCCACACGCCTTTCACAGTTACGTTCTACTCTAGTGCAGCGTGATTTCGTATTAAATAAGGTATAAAGTTGTTTCACTCTTAATTCAACTAGTTTGAAATGTCTCGAAAATCATGTTTCCGTGCAATGATTAAGGTAGAAGTGCAGAAATAACGCTTCTGTACCTGAAAATGTCATGAAGAGGAAGGATAAGTGTTCGTCGTGGAAATCAGATGCTTAGAAACTCTGTGGTTCTAGTTGATGCTTAAACCCACGAGGACAGTGCAATTGCATCGCTAATCATCATTTCTCTCAGATAATATGTTCAATTCATTTTACTATTAGAAAAGTAGCAGATTTTGATTATTTAAAATCTACAAGAATTCTTCATAGAAATTGAAATTGTGGACATAAAACTTGTTGAGTACCTGCCGTCGATGTTTAAGTAAGAACGTGTCGGAAGTTCCATGATTTCCTCCAGGCACTGCTGTCACCGGAAGCTCAGCTATCGCTTCCAAATACAGGGTTGCATTTTTTACGCGTGCTAACGGACCGAATACTGCGTGTCAAAAAATTTACATAAGAATTCTTCGCATAAAAGAAAACCATCGTCCCGTAACGAGGTGTGAAGTTGACGTCTACTTGGTTTTAGCAATAAATATGGATGCAATTAAACCTAATTAAGTGAAATCGAGAAAAAAGATCTTGCCTATTTCTTATTACGGCTGAAAAGGATGCAAAATAAACATAGCTGGGTGCTGCCACCTCTACAAATTTGAAACGCAGCTTCTGAATTTAAAATTATATATAAAAAACTTGTGTTTAAAATGACAAGACGACACTTTTGAGATGCGAGACACGAAGTGATCACAACGCCTCTTGTTGAGAGCAGAATAAGTTCTAGGAGAACATTTAAAAAAGAAAAATGACCTTCTTCAGGAAGAGACAAAAGCATTGTTCAACCTTTTTGAATAGTTCTTTGTGGGGCGAACAAATACAACTTGAAGCCTTGCCTGACTTGGGCAAACATCGCTGTTGGACAGAAACAAACAGTTCATCAAGCTCCCTCGGATTTCATCTTCAGTGCCGAATTTCGAGTCTCCTTTCAATCAAATTTCTTCTCGGTCTCGTCAAGAGAACAGATGATGTGTCTCACGGCAGAAATTCATCTCAACTAATTTGTAACTATCCGTTGATAACCTCATTTACCATCTTCATTGATAACCTTCATTGCTGGTAAAATTCAATCTTAAAAATTTCGGGACTGAATTTCGGTGAAAATTCAAACCGCGGGTCATTAAAGTTCGGCGAAGATATTGCTTCGAGTAATTCTTGCAACACGCACGGAAAAATTAGATGAACTTCGCGGATCGAAGTTTCTTGACAAGTGTATGGGACGCACACGTATTGCTTCTTTATCATCCTTGCTGATCAGTTTTTAACTGAAAATGTATATCCATCACCGTTGTCCCTCAAACCACATGTTTTCTTTGTTCAGAATCGAAAATATGTTTCCATTTGAAATAAATATTTGTATTGTCTCAATTACAAATCTGAAAAAAGTGCCATGCACTTTTTAGCTAAAAAATGCTCGATTATCGTAGGTTGATTTGTAAACCGTGTAAATTGTTAACCTGTAGTAACACACATCCTTACAATTTTTTAATCGACTCGTATTTTTAAAATTATCTAAGCTCAAATAAAACTAGTGAAGTGCTGTTCAAAATTCAATTTACAGCAAAGATAGTTGTATTGAGTCTCGTTATTCGCTACTTACTTGTAATTCAATGTAAACGTCAAGGAACTCATTTAATTATCTCATTATAAGATTTTAGAAAAAAGTTAAATGGTGGATTTAGGCGTGCCGCACGCGCTACGTTTGACCCTCGAGGGTGAAAGTGGCGGCTCAAGAGTGCGCTGACCCGAAGATGTTCCGGGGCCAGGTGCGCAGACGGGCGAGATCTCGTCGCGACATCCCAATGCCTCCAGATTGAGGACGATAACGAGCGACGACGTTGGGAACAGATCTGCAAGCCCACCTCATAATCTCAAGTGACGCAAGCGGCACTAGAGATATCACCTCAGATAGCCAAGAAAATACAGGTCCGGTCGATGATGTCTTTGAATTTTCATGACTTTTGTTAGATATTGTCGACATGTTGTCAGGGTCTTTTTATCGATATGGAGACATTGTGAATGAATGTCGCATTCAGTCGTCATTCGATCGTTGAAGTGCTCTAAAATATAACGTTCGTTCGTTGTATAGTTTATCGGTATCAGGCATCCACGCATTTTGGAATATTGTTATCGTCACAGGTATAATATGAAAATTCAATCTCAGTACAAAAGCAAATTGATTGAGTTCTGAGAAAACTTGCGTGATCAAAGACGACTCTCGCCAATATTAGACTAGCATATTTGTTTGACTGATACATCCATGGGAAATTTGTTTCAAACTGCATCGTACAAAGAGCTTTAGCGATGAGATAAGCGAATGTAATGCCTGTGCTCATGATTAGCAAGTCAAAGATCAGATGGAACGAAATGATCTATGTTGACACTACCTGATGTTATGGCTTTCTCTTGTACTTTTCGCACTGCACTGATCATTTTACTCATCATGTATTGTTACCAGTCGGCGAGAGGCAGTTCTTCTGCAACAGCAATGAGACGCGTTTTTAAATTATCACTTACTATCAGGTGATAACTTTTCTCTAACGTGGAAAGCTGAAGCAGAAACATTGCAAATCGTGCGCTCTTCTATGCTAAGATTTTGCCTAATAATCTGCCGGTCACTATATAGTGCGCTTCAGCGCTCCTTGGCATTGTTGTTGGGATGAAAAGAAAATTTCGCTTCAAACTTCATTGTGAATTAATTTCAAATGTTCGTGGAGCCATCAATATATACCGTAAAGGCTGCATTTATCAACTAATTTTCCGTGAAGTTTTTGCATCATGCATTTATAATTTATTTGATGGATTAGCTACAGCAACATTAAACTGATGGAAAGCCGCATAAATCAAACAATCGATAAAAATACAAGCTCGCTGGCCTGTACAAATTCGTGGCAGACCTTCGATCATACAGACGCGTAAATTGTATCATAATTGATTTGATTGTGTTTCAAATTATGTAAGTGAATTAGCGTTATTGGCTCTTCTCTCTGCAACATATTTTGCTTTCATTACAATACTTCACTGCATCTGAAATTGCCAACATGGTGCAGAGATGTAAACTATTCTCATACTCATTTTAGGTATACTTCACACATCCTGACGCTCGTGCTATTTAACAAACACAGTCCTTATCATCGGGAAGTAAGCGCTATTTATTTGGCTATGCTGGAGAAGTTCTACTCACAACCAGTTATCTGAACACGTCCTTGTATATGCATAATATATTCAAGGCTTAAATATTCATCAGCATACCCAACATCTCTTTCAAAATGCATGAATAGTTTCAAGTGGAGTTCAAAGGCTATAAAAAGGCCATAATTCGAACGGCATGCCGTGTTCTAATCAATGATTGCGAGCTTAACAGATGAGCTGGAAATATCGCATAGAACTGAGCATGACCGGGTAGTCTGGTGCATTCTAACAGCCCACTCAGGCATGAGCGCTGGCACTCGTCTCAGCAGGCAAAATCGCGCAGATTTACCTGCTCTCGTTATATTCATGAAATCTTATTTGTGGGTTGTATTGCATTCTTGCTCAGATCGTGATAGCGTGCAATGAACCACAAGCCCTACGAATATTTATTATAATTTTAATAGAAAAAACCAAGCGATATTTTACTGGGATGTGTTTCGCCTCACTCCATATAGAGTACATGTGTTCTTCGGCTGAGCTCTAACAGTACTTAATGCTCTTCGAATTTCGATGCTCTTATTACCATAAAAGCTTAAAGAAGTTACTGGGCTCACTGAACGTGCGCAGACAACTTTGAATTTTTTGCTTCATAAGGCCAGGAAATAAGAAGTACTGCCCCACAAGTAAGGAAATTCCTTAATTTTTAACTTTTTATCATACAGCGCACACGTTGTCGAGTGGCTTAAGATGAGTTTTCGTCCACTCAAATTCAATAGTACGGTGTGAAAAACTCAACCACGTACGTGGGCATTAACTCATCTTCATAGACGAGAGCGCTCTTCCTTTACTCTACACAAGCCTCTCATCCATGTGTAAAGTTCTTATGTTCAGCTACATTTTAATAACAAAATTGCTCTAGTGAGACTTGTTAAGTTTACTCGTATTTCCACATGGTTTCAGTTGAACTACCATAGTTCATTGCAGTACATCCATATTTTAGGGAGAAATTCATGCATTCATGAAAAAACAGAGTGAGGTGTGGGAACTCCTCGAAAAATTGTAATTACCAAATAAGAGACTCTCCCAGAATAGAGAGGAGAGCTCAATAGAACGCGCTAAATGGGGAATTTGAAAGATTTCACGTTTCAGTCAGACAAAAGCAGTCGCACTTCCAGAGTGCAATGTTTTTTTCAATAGAAGCTTTTCTCGAGCGGCTTATCTCCCTAAGAAGAGGCGTAACTTGACCCGTGCTCTCGCCTGATGTACTTAACTCTCCCTCATTATATACTGTCAAGCGATATTTAATCTCTGGTTCACTATGACTATCGTCCGCAGTCACTGGAAGACCTGCACAGCAACATCCAAGTTCTTTCCAATTCAACTGAACTACTTATTTAATTGAAATGGATGCCAGCATTTGAAAAATGCAGTTTTTAAAAATCGTAAACTGAAATTTGAGAAGTTCATAATTGTTTGCTTCATTTTAAAAAATAGAAATTTCTACGCTCCCTCCATCATTGACCTACGGAGAGACGTTTCAAGGTGGAATTTCTGCCTCAATGGTCGGGAATTGACCCCTTCTCTCTTTTCGTATCCAATTCACAAACTTCGAATAAAAGTGGCTACAATAATCTTAACTTATAAAAAACATTTGTCTCTCGATGTTTTACGTTCATTTCTTTAATAGATGACTTTCTTATCACCATCATACGTGTATACTATTTTGCATTTCATAATTCTTGTTTTTTCCACAAATGTCGAAGTTCAACGAAATCAATTTAAGTGAGAGTGTGTTAAGTAAAGCCAATTCTTTACAGAGATGCGAAAAAGTGAACATTTCAGGGTGAAGAATTTTTTGTCGAATTCACTGGTCAATTGCACGACCGTTCCTCTGAGGATCCGCCCTTGAAACTGACACCAAATGAATTTCCGATCGCAGGCTGACAGAGTCAATTAATTTTGAGCCGTTCAAACTATGCCTCGTTTGTTTCACTGAAGTCCTCGCGTCCTGCAGAATTGACCTCATTAAGCGCCGCGCTGGTCGTTGGGGCCTCGTCAGCCTAAACTGGGAGTGGGGCCTTGGCCCGCCCATGCTAATGAGCTCCACAACCCTTACATCTTGGACCTTTGTATAGCAGTTGGTCTGTTGCTTCGCATGGACAGCAGGTATACTGTGTGTCACCAGCCGGTGCACTCTTGCGTCATGAATGTTGTGGTCAGCATGTGTTCTGCTGTACCTGCATTGATTTATGAGCCCGTGTCCTGTCGTCATGGGCTGCTTGCTGGCTACCCCACCGGTGTTGCTTTAAGTATGGTGTCGTGAGTCTGTGCACTGTTTACACGAGTATAATCATCATGTGTGTTAGTGCCTTGAGTGTAATGGCACCATACGTTGTAATCTCCTCCGCACATTTATAGAATCAGACTAGTTGTTGTTGAGGCGTACTCGCGTACCGCTGTAACTAGAAAGCCATGTTGTGAACTCAAGCATTTTCCCGAGTCAGCTAGTATTCTTGCACAGAGTTTTACGAGTGTATAACGCCGAGAGTTTAGGCACACCAGCACTAGGTTATGGTGTACCTGTACACCATTAATACTCAACCAATTTCATTTATGTATGCCTACTGCATGTTAGATTTGCCTGGACTACCATAGTCAAGTTGTGTGCTCGTTCTGTATGGCATTTATCATAGCTTGTTCTGTCTCGAGCACTTGAAAATTACTTTGTATTTTGGATGCACTTGGTTGTCGACGTGCAGCCTGCTTTATCTTAGACCGTCTTACTTCATGCGACTCATTTATTTAGCGGCCATTCTACATAGCGTAACATTGGATGCATCCCAAGGCTGCAGGTTACATCGCATGTCTTTATCGAGTGGCCACGTGTATATTTTGTGAGATGGTTATTTCAAAATCATATATAAAATTAAGATTGATTTTCTACCAAGATTCAGAACGGGTCTGTGATGTTACATTTCAATGAATAGGTAAAAATCTGACTCCATGGATACCTTCTGAGGGATTACGTGGTGTTAACACTTCGTATTAACTATTTGTATTGTTAATACTTTGTTTTAGCAATACAAAGCTTTCTACGGGTACAAGCAATCGTAAAAACTTGCTCAATGCTATGACCACAAATTGATTCTTTCCCCTTAAAAAACTGCAAATGTTTCTTCAAGTTACACTGAATTCTTTTGGGTGTTCATTCCCTTCATGAAAATTGTCTGAAAAATATTTATCTGACAGTAAATTTTCTACACAATTCAAATCTAAAAGTTTGTATTATTTCTCCTAAAAAAAGTGAAGTTCACTTGCGTCCACTGCGCGTATAAGCTGCGCTCTATTTTTACATTCAACACATTATCTTTCCGTTTTCTGAGTTCAACTAAACAAATTTAGAATTTTAAAATGCCTCTCTTGCCACCATGAAAAGATGCAACAATACTTGAAGTCTGTCATTGCAAAGATGACTTAGCTAACACGAACCTCTATTTTATATTTTAGGGAAGCAAGTGCATAAAACTCTTTATACTGTTAGGAGCAAAGTTGCCAGATTGGCCTTTTAGTGGCCAACATTCATGAATAATGCCTTCCTCACGTTAAATCGGGCCATGAATTCTATTAACTATCAAGCAACCGTCAAAGGTTCTACGATGCTGAGTGGTCTTCCTGGCCAAATTTCATGGGAAATACGGCCGAATTGGAATATTTTGGTCAGAAAGAGGCCAATCTGGCAGCCCAGACTGGAAGGTCAGGCCTGGCCGCGCGGCAGCAAAAACTGGACCGAGGCAGCGACGCTCACACGAACTGCGGCCTGCGTGCGCTGGTGTAGCGAGCGACGCTGCGTGCGCGACTGTAATTTATTTATTTGAACTGCAACCATGCGTGAGAGCGTAGTGCGGATACAACATGTGGTATATTTTCGGGAGCTTAGTAGCAAGTGACATCATGTGATGGAATGTATTATGTTAGCGAGTTTGTGTCTCCTCCTGAGTAAAACTTGTACATTTTTGCTTTTTAATTGCGTTTACAGAAAATTCAATTAAAATATTACTAAAAATTTCAGGCAAGTGCAATTTTGAAGCGAATATATTCACATAACAGGTTTTGTAGCCAAGACAGCACATAACTTTACAAATGTTCCTTACGAAAAAGAATGTATAAGCAATGCCATCTAAAATTTATGATTGGTAGCATTTTGATTTAATTAGAGCTATAATTCATTCCTTAAATTGTTTCTGAGTGAAATGCTTTAAAGAGTGTCGTTTCTCTCACGATCCTTTCCTTTTTGGGTGAGGATAAACCTCGATTAAATTTCAATCAATGCGTAAATAAACTAGCGTGCATGACCCGTCAAAAGTGACAGCGTCCGACCATGTTCGATAATGGCTGGAAATTTTTCATTTTGAATGGGAATTGAAATAGAAAAAATTTCAAATTGTTCAGGCTCACATAGACTTGTCTCAAGTTTGCATATGTTTACATGCCTAGCAGCTTTACTCATGATATGATGACATGAAAAGAATTTATGACATGTTTTAAATGGTCATTTCAGAATCGTATACGATTTTCCACAAAAAAATACTCAGTTATTTATCTCTGGTTCAAGCTTTTTTAAACTGCAGACATAATAGCAAACCCTGTAGCCAAGATACTCAATATTCTGGAATCTAAAATTGGAAGCGTGACGCATGATAGATTTATAACACAAGGTGGTCCTCAAGTAACTCACTCTGTTTGAAAATCGGTACCGACCCACCTGTGAAGCATAAAGAGCTTGAGATCATCTTGAATGATAGAATTTAAAATTTATTGACGCGTTGCGTCTAATCTGCCAAAAGCCATCATTCAATTCCAAATTCAGCATGACAGTTAAAGGCTATACTAGAAGCAATTTTTCATCACTGATTAATTTCGTGTCACTGTGACGTATCATGATTACCTAGACCTATAGATTTCAATGCTTATGATTCATTCTTGAGGAAATATTTGACCAAGAAGAAATTAGAAATTATACCTAACAAGAATTGAAACGCAACATCTTTCAAGAAGTTCTGGACAGAAGTTTCAAAGGTCTCGGGTAAAGTAACGAACAAGACCATTAAAAGAAGACGTATTTGTTTGAACAATGAAAAAAGAAATCATGTCGCCTGAGGTCGGGGCTCTTTGATAGCCTGCCTAGGAGCAACAACCTTAGCCTTGTGACTTCTTTCCTTAGGACTTCTTGAGAGGCAGGGCATTCAAGACACCTGCTATGGACGTGACCGAATCCTCATACTTGCCAACGCTCATAGAATGTTGACAATTCTAAACGTAATGAGGGAATGAGAGAGATGTGCCAAAAATGTTTGGAAAAATGACGGTCGCAGTGCGTAAGTAATTAAACCGGAAGGATTTTGAAGGAAATTTAATCAATGATCGAGTTTTGGGCATGAGCAATATTTTTAGAAATTACCGTTGTGAATAAGCGGTGTCTGTTTGTCCGTTCATATCTCAAAGTGTAACTTGAGATTAATTTAGTAAGCTTTTATCTTGCGTAAGTGAAAAGGAAATGGTACTTACTCTGGGCACTATTACGCGTGACTTAAACGGTGGACAATAAAGAGCTTCTCGAGGGTAACAAAATATTGTAACATCAAATGAAACTGAGCCCATTTTTCTCCGATTGATGGTTTTTGAGTAATCGATATGCTTATTTGGGTAAATTTTTTTGACCGCCCAGTATGTAGAAAAATACATGCCGTCCAGCCAAGTAACTCAATCAGAACTATTTATTCTAAAAAAGACTACAGTCCCCAAACTTCACCTTTGGAGCTTGTGTGTGACCTTCTTTGTGCCTACGTTACGCAGGTATCCCTATCGTGATAACTTCTTTCGTTTCCTTTGGTTGTAAAGTTGAACTTCTGTTTAGGAGCAACGGTACAAACTTTGTCCATTGCTGAGGCATTTTACGCCATCGTTCTTGCCCCATTGGCTCCTTTTGCATATTTTGATGCTATCATTTTGAGTATAGCGTCTTTTGCAATCGAATCAACCGCAATCGCTTCAAGTTTTTCTAGCGCCCATTTTTTGCAGCTATCTTTACAAAGAATGAAATGGGCTGTCACCCCAGGTGGTCTCTTGTTCCATGCCCGCTGTACGAGCTCCGTCTGCTGGTGTGCCTCGGTTCTGAGATTGGCTTTCTGGCCAAAAAATCTCAATATTTTATGGCCAAAATTATTTCAAGTTTTTGGCCTTTTACGAACAGAAATTAGTCATAAAAACTACTCGGTATCAGGCAACCTTGCCGGATGTTGAGCGGTCATTTTGGTCGAATTTCATTTGAAGAATAAAACAAACTTGAGGATTTCGGCCAGAAAATGGCCGATCTGGTACCCACAGGGTGTGGCCGACCACACCACCTCACACCCATGCAGATTTCGTCTTGACGCTCAGCAGCGGCAACAGTCCAGCCTAAACTGAATATATTAGCTCTATTTCAAGCCGTTCTTGGTGACCTACATTTTTTTCTCTGTTTCGAACTTGCCTTTCAGCGACTTCGGCGTCATCTGGTAAAATTGTGGTGTCATTTTCTCTACAGTTTTATCAGATCTCTGCAGTGAAAGTGCACAATTTTATGAACATTAATTTTTTATCGAGGATGTGTTTTCTCGTGCGCTAAGTTATTCATATCATTGTTCGACATTCACTATTGTTGCTGATAAATGAATGACAAATACAAATAAATCTTCTCAAAATATGATTTTTCACATGCATATATAATTTTTTGATTATCGAGCTTTCATACTACAATATTCGTGGTAGTAATTTACTACGCATGCGCAGTGTGAGTAATTCATTTTTCTCATTTGTGACAATCGATTTAGGTGCAACAATTGGTCATCTTTGAAGTGAGTACTCAATATGTATAATATTTCTGAGCTAAATGATATTACTTCTCATTACCTGACAAACACATTAGCGACATGCTTGCGTAAATTATTCTCTCTGAAATAAAATTATGAACATCACAATTTTTTCTGAGATGGAAAATTTGAATGCCGAATTCATTTAGAGGAGACTGCCATGTGTCCGAAATACGATAGGGGCGAGAGCGCTCGGCCAACTTTTACTTGCCACTTTTATTGGTGATTTATTTTTTGTTTCGATTCGCATCAAAGTATTGCATTACGTACCATTCAGACACATGTTCATGTTGCGAGCAAGACACAATCAGGAGAAGGTTTGTTATTTATTCCCATATTCAAGCTCTTAAGTTGAGTTGCAAAATTTATGAAAGAGCGCCTCCGCTCTATCTCCCTGCAAAGGCGCAGCAATAAACATAAAAGCTCGCATAATTGCAACAATTTCCACATGGTAGCAGCGTAAAAGCGTCTACGCTGTGACCGCCGTCGCTAGCTCCGTGTTGCATAACATTTCCTGAACTGAAAGACAAGGAACTGCGCCGCAAACCCCTGGAGAATTACCTGCCTCAGCTCACACTCGTAAATTTCCTCGGACTATGTCTTGAGACATGACGGGCTGGGCCAAAATTATACGAGAGGGATCTCGTTAGAAAGTGTGGCGGGTGTGATGACTTTGACCCTGTCTGGCACAGTAAGCTGATAAAGCGCCTATTT
Organism: Platorchestia sp. MABIK; assembly: GCA_014220935.1. Taxonomy (NCBI): domain Eukaryota; kingdom Metazoa; phylum Arthropoda; class Malacostraca; order Amphipoda; family Talitridae; genus Platorchestia; species Platorchestia sp. MABIK. The sequence continues at coordinate 151,779 of JACJUY010000713.1, read as the reverse complement.
TTATGGCAAAACTAAGGGAGTGGCCGGAATTTCCACTTTTCTCGTGCCCGAACTGCGCCCGAACATTGAGCGAAGAATTGGGCAAAACTACTTTTCACGTCTAACGAGAAAACAAGTTGATTACTTTACTGCAAATGAATTTCAGGATGTGGCGATTAAAATTTTTGGAACGTTGAACAAACTGTTGAAATTCTTGCGTGAAATTTGAATCAAGAAATCGATCGTGCGTTTTGTATAAATAGATCATGTAAACAAATACTTTACCTAGGTTTAAACTGAAAATTTATGTAATGCATCGTGTAGCATACTCTGAAAAGCTCAAATAATTGCACATTTCTTTAACCCAGATGTATTTGATTTTATGTATCTGCTGCTTGTTTTTTTTTAAATTTGTTTTTTTACGCAGATTGGACTGTCGCTAGCCAGAGCTTGCCGGGCCTGGCTCAAGTCCTCCATGTCAGTAACTGCTGTTCACTTTCACTCTTTCTGCAGAGCCGATATTTACTTGCTCGATCCGAGGGGCTGGCAAACACGCGATTCAAATATTGCGAAAACTTTTCAAAACAAAAATGAGGAATTTGCACGGTCATGCATGAACAGTTCTTTGGTAGATACTTCGATTGCTTGAATAAATATTTATTTGTGCTTTTCACTGCGTCTTTTGGTGGTTCTTCATTTCACTGAATTTTGTGAACTTGTATTTGTTTTTACTTATTATACGGAGGGACAATTCCATGAACTTTAGCTCTGTTCATTTAGCCTCTCTGTTTCCAATTTTTGACGTCACGCTTCATACATCTTTTCTAGCTTCGGCTCCTTTTACGGAACAGCTTCGTCTGACCTTTCGACATCCATCAAATAAACAGTAATAAAAAGACGCATTTTCTCAGTGAATTGTGCCCGCGTTTGATTGCTAATGTCCTACCTCGCTAAGAATTATTATGGATGTGAGTGAAGTTCACTCAGGGTGATGAGCTGTGAGAGGTCGTTCACTCTGGCGCAGCGAGAGAGGGCATTTTTCTCCACAAATTTTCCTCAAGATTTATTTCTCGCTATTTTTCGATACATAGAGCGACAAGCCATCATAAAAACTATATAGTGTTCACATTTTCAGTGGAAGTTACGTTTAGATTTGCACAACTGGAAGTTCCTGGCGAATGTTTCGGGGATTAAATCATTTGTTTTAACGACTGCACACCTCCTTATTGCCAGACTCATCGAATCATCTTGCATCCACCACAGGTAGAGCTTAGAGATGCAGAGGCTTCCAATAAAAGTATAATGCCCTAGAAATACGGCCCCTCATTTCACCAACATATGTAGACCTGCCCAGACAGTCAAACGCACAGTCCTATAAATGGAGACAGAATTGATATAAAAAATCCTCTTGAAAGTCTTGGAGGTCATTTTCCTATTTCTACGTTTTTTTCCTATCCAAAAGCACTGATTAAAATGCTCTTTTAATGAATCAAAGTTTTTGTCACTTCTTTAGGATTTTGAAATAATGATACTGGGATGTGTGCGACATCTGTATTGACCGCTTCAAGCGGCAGCGGTAGTAATTTCTTTCTAGAGTTCATACCCACAGCCATTACTCATATTTTGTACCTAATTTGTCATGACGTGCGCTTAAGTCGTTGAGAGTCGTGAAAAAATTAAAACTCATCTTTCAAGCTTAAATACCAGCATTGTATTTAAGCTCGTGTGCCCGACAAGTTGTCGGTTCAGTAAATATTTGTAGAAAAATTGCGCAATTCCAATCTTACTTTATTTTAAATGTATAATAGGTCATATTCTGATAAAGTGTATTTTCCATGTATTTTGATTTTTACTCTGAAGTTCTGTCATGAAGCTACGTTTCATAGTTCACACGTAAAACCTTTCCCTGTCAATGATTCCGGTGGCTTTTATTGCTAAGCATTTAGTTATATGAGAAAAACTAATTTTCAATTTAATGTGCCTCGAGATGATTTTCTCAATACGCCTCGTCCTGCCAACGCTCAATATGGCAGACAATGACGTGCTTGACAGCCATGAGAAACTGGAGCTTGGCTGGCCGCGGGCGATCGCTGATCGAATCAAGGCTGGCGGCCAAAAAAACAACCTGAACTATGTCTAAGAAGCTTCCTTGAGGATTGCTTGCCTTTCCGGAAGCTCCTCTCAACGCTGAATTACTGAAGTCTCAGTGTTCGATCGTTTCGTCATGTTGTTTACTAATTGGAATGTTTTGGACGAAAATGGCGCGACGACCAAGATATCATTTTCCATTTCGTATACAGAAAGCAAGGTCCCCGAACCAAAGCATTGAGTTCGTTTGAAATTAAATCCTCTTAAAGCATAACAGTAATGAAAGTGGCGCTGATGCTGTACTTCAGGAGTCGGTACAAATAAGCACTCTGTTAGTCTCAGTATAGTTTCAACAACCATGTTTTAAAATTTTAAGGCGATTGATTATGAGGAATCTTCGAGTTCTATTTTAAGTTTTGATGTTTTAACACAGCTCTTAATTACAAACAAGTTAATAATACTTCCATCCATATTCCTACAACTGGTATTTACATCGGTAAATTTTGCCAGTTTTTTGGCAGACGGTGCTAGACGTACTCAGCTTCGAGTACAGGAGACAATTCCTGAGTACAGGAGACAATTCTCAGTCCTTGAAGTTACAGCCGTCTATGAGCGATAAAATTCGAGGTGCTTAAGAATTGTAACACAGTGATTAGGATGTTTTCCTACGTTAATTTATGGAAGGCTTTAGGTGACGTCACCCTTCGTAGTTTGAGTCCACAGGCTGGATTGAAGTTAGGTTGTCACTGACATCTTATACCTCATTTGGCTCTGAAGGCTAAGATTATTGAATGTAAGATTATTGTGCCTTTCTTCTACCAATGTATATGCATATGGCAAATAAATCTGAAACATTTCAATATCAAACTACGTATATAAATTCGCGGCTTCTTTGCTCTTTTTTATTTGCAAAGCTTGTTCTCTCATCGTCATCTCTACCATGATCGTAACTGCACATGACCGTCGTTTATGTAATGAGATAGTTAATATTTATCCTCACCATGATCACTTTTGTTCACGATAGTAGCCGGTGTTGATTACCTTTGTATACATTATTGATTAGTATCTTTATTCGAAAACATTAGAGCAAGATGTGAAATTAATTTTCAAATTCATCAAAATCAATTTGCTCTCTATGAATTCTCCTTTTTTCGAACACATTCGAGGGGACTGTTTTCTTGAATTGTTTTTACAAATTCATTTTTTCTTGCATTGCTGTAAAAAAAAGAGAAAGTGGAACTTGTTGATCGTAGTTACAGGAATATCACGCGGTAACCACAGGTCTGCACCAATCGCTTGCTTCGATTGCTTCCCGACGCATGACTGCAATCACAGATGACCGGTCAATGATCGACCTTTTATTTTATTTTCTGAAGTGGCAATCGATTTTTCGATCAGGTGGAAAATTCAAAGGTCACTGAAATATTTCTGATCGGTGTTGTCATGTGGCCTTGTGTAAAATGCCAAAATAATCTTTATTGCGATCTCTTTTCTGGATTTTTTTCATTCGCAGTCTGTGAAGGGGGGCCTTATACTCTACATCTAAGTTAAATACTGCATAGATTGAAAATTTTTTGCACATGAACATACATCTACAACGCTTTGATGTACCTTTCAAGAGTTATGTAATGTACAATTCAAAGGGCGCACTTCACATCAGCCAAGTATTAAGTCAGTCCTGCAAATGCAGTTCCCCAGCCAATGCTTGTCGGCACAATCTTGTTTCCTACCCTTAACGCCCGACTGCTTTTTTCACCACTTTCACTGATAAGTCGGAAGAGCGAGCAGCGGCCTGGTCAATGGAGGCAGGGAAGGTAAAATCTTCGTATACTTTCTCCAGAGGTCCTGCTGCCTCGAACCGAGAAATGAACATTCCCAGGCATGTCTTCATTGCCGAAATGTCCTTCAAGTGACGCAATTCCTAATTCAACACAACACTGATGGTTGCACATCACCGTTCGCTGTGCATTTAAATGCAATTTAAACTTTTTATTTCCCTCTGACTAAACCAATCATTTTGCCATGAGAACAATGCGCTGGTACAGCCTCTCTGCTTTGCCTCAAAGCTGTTCACTTAATATGGTAATTCAACTCGTAACGCTTTTTAAACTCCTTTATTTAAGATATTTAGGGAAGCTGTGTTAGATACGGCGGGTTTATGTCATTGTATGCAATGTTAAATATTTTCTCAGTCACGGCGTATTATATTTTAACCTTGGTCAATGTATTACTTGAATTTGCGGGATTTTTAAATGATTAAATGAGCGTCCCTCTCCCTCCAGACGGTTCGGGGGACGCGATAACTTGCCCTCAATGCCAGCTCTGGCAACACCAACACGTCCGGAGTGCAACCGGGGAAGTCAAAATCAAACAACAGCTACTCCTTAAAATTAAAAAAATAATTGCACACTCTATTGTTGTGAACGTCGCTCCAAAATCTTGTTTTTCATTTGCTATACTTCAAGAATGATGTAAACTATGCATGAAAGTGTTAAATACATATTATACTCATCTTGTATGCATTAGATATTATTTTATATATAATTTCATGTAAATAAATGGACAACAAATAACCACCGTTTTATTTCAATGACATCGAAAGATATTCTATCATGGACTTATTTGAGTAGCCTCCTACGTTTCTTCAACAGTCAGAACATCTAAAATTACCCAATTTTACCCTCACACGGTTTTCATTCTATCACCCTTCTTCTTCAGCTTAAAGACAGGTGTGATTTTCACAAAACCTTGGTGCTCAGTTGTGCCTTACGTTAGTATCCAGGAAGCAGTGCGCCCGTATTTTAATTTTCCCACCGTATTTTAACAGCTGGCGCTTGACTCAAATCTTTCCGTGATTTCCATATCCGACCAAGTCCCGCTACTCGATCAGCTCGCCAGTCCACTCAGCGCGGACACGCTTACATGCTGACACTTACTTCCTCGAGTTGGCTTAGAGCACTTGACTAGCTCGAGAGAAACCGGGGAAACCACGCAACTTGTTTGCAGGCTTAGGGGGAATTCCTTCAAATCCCTGAGCTTTTTTCATGCAGTTAATTTTGATTCCCTGGTTTGCTTTTCCCTGATGAAAGTGATGTACCAGACAATCGTGATTAATTAGGTTCGGCTCATTACTTAACTCGACTTCGTTCGGTGCTCTAGTTTAGGTCAAAAAATCAGTACCTTCGATAACTAAATCAACAGAGCATCTTTAATATCTGAGGGTTATAAAAATTCCCTTTAAATATGAATTCACGTCAAATAAGAGAAGAATAACTAAATGGCAGACTGTGTACAGTAGGTCAAAATATTGATACGAAATTCAGAATTTAAACGAGTTTGGATTTCGTCTGAAATACGAAATTTACTTAATATAGGCGCACCTTATTGTCAAGCGTGCACGTCCCAAAGCAGCGCACGCTCTAATTCTTTTTGAAATGAAAAGTAAACCCGAATAATGGTGTCAACATGACTCACGGAACGCTTGTCCCGCTGCCGAGCACGCTATAGCTGCCTGCAGCTCGCAGCTACACGCGCTGCAGCGCACGTCCGTCACTCCGGAAGCCCCCGCGTCTCGCTCTCCTTGAGGTGCGTACGCGTGTCCGCAACTGCGAGCTGTCAAGATACCGATGACAGTGCAGGACAGGGCTAAATTTTGTCCGCCCTCTGCCAGAAAGGATCGTCTTTACAGACATGAATTTCAGTAAGCACTTCCTGACCCGTCACTGTCGATAAGCGCAAGTGTTGCTCTTTGTACAGAACAGGTCAACTCATGCAAGCAAACGTCTCTTAGCATCCAGCACAGGTACTGAGCGGATGAAAGCAATAAGCCAGGCACGTCAACTGTAGGAAAACACGTCCTGTGTACGACAAAATTGCAACACTCGGTCAATGGGAGCACAAAAGAATTTTTCTATAGTGCACACACTCGGTTTCTCCAGATGTCCTAGGTTGTCGGCGTGCTCATGTGGTCTTGATGACGCAATGGGTCGTGGTTTTTATTCTGCTCAGCACGGTGAAAGCTTTCGTCTCAAAACCTTGGAATCAACTTCATGAAATTCGAGTGTGGACAACTCTTGCAGGTTCAGTGGTAGAATACAACATTACCGAGTGTCTTTAGAGAATATTTTCCCCCGAATTTTGATTGAAAATCGCACGTAAAAGCTAATTCGTCTCTGTTTTTCGCATGAAAATCTTCATTTTTGCTGTTCATGCGACCCTCATATATTAAAAGAATAAAATTTAATTGTTATCAACGTCAAACTAAATCTGATGTTTCGTTCTTTTCTCAGGGTTCCAGAGACGCAATCCACAGCCAGACACATTCGGTGAGTTTCTATGTGATCTCAATCTTCAGAAGTGTTGTAAGAATTTTAGCAAATGGAGAATAGACTCTATTGAATGCCGGGCTCTTTTTATTTGTTCTCTCTTGAGAAATCCTACTGCGTAAGTAAAGCATATCAACTTATGAAAGCAAACTTTATTTGTCATGGTGATTGTTAATTTTATTTTCATCCTGGTTTTCCTGAAGGAAGGTTTAAACATGAAATTTAAGACATGAAATTGAAAACGAGCGAACTCAGCTATATTAGCAAAGCGTGAGTAAATAATTTTTGCCCTCTCTTCCATTTATGACACATGAGTGTGAATTTTTCCTTCTGGGACATTCGGCGCTAAAATCAACACCCAGATTTGCATGTCATGCGTGTCATGTTTGCGTTAACAAAATCTACGCAGAATGTCATGCACCACTGAGAACTTGCACGTGCGTATTATTTTTCCGCGACATTATTACCTGGACTTGTTAGGTTTTTTTTTAGATGCTTGAGGGAATTCTTCCACTCGCTAGTATAACGTAAGATGTCTTGGAGGCGCAGGAGGCCAATGCAACCTTTACTTTATTGCTCGAGGCCACTGCGTAGGATGGAGTTACTTTTCCTTTCTCTGCAAATTCTGCGTGTTAATTCTGAACAGACTACTATTCTTGCCCCATCTTTAGCACTCTCCCAGTGGAATTTATACCAATTTCCCGAAATTTCTTTTTTCCCTCTTACAACGCTTCTTTCATATCACACAACGTTCATTTTGTCTCGTTTTGCATTACTTGCCGCGAAATTAAAATAAATTCCCTCAATTTTGAGGAACGGAATAAGTAAAGAAATCAGTAAAAGCTAATTGAAATCTCCCTTCCCTTTTCAGTCTTAGAAATACTCGAGTTTTTTTTTTTGTCATCGTTGAAAAGCAAGCAAATTTTGGTTCAACAAAAGTCACTGGCGCACCGAATCCAGTGCCAAGACCATCAGAGCTCACGGCCCAAATCCTCCTTGCGGTCGTTTGAATGGCGATCCGACAAGGTGCGACTCGCCAAAGAAGGCGGCATATAAAGACCAGGAAGGTCAACTTCTCTACAGAATCTTTTTTATTCAATTGAGGCAAACTACCCGACAAAGGCCATCTGCGTTTAGACGCTCTCATCGGCAGGCGAGTGACCACTCCAAGAAATTTGTTTCTTCTTCATACGCACTATACGTACGATCTACAGGAGGTCATACAACTCGAATAATTTTACGGTAGATTCATTGTTGGCGATAGCGTACGAGGCGCTTCGTTTCCTCTTTAGACAAAATAATTGTCTTCTTGACTCATCAAATACGTTGAAGTCAAAGTGCTGTGTTCGTCTATTCCTGGTGTGCTGAGGAGCGTCTTGGAGTTGAAGTAACATTTTCATCAACGTCCGACCTTGGAAATCTTAACATTAGATACTTTAATGTTGGGGACAAATGATCCACTCGGGATCTATCTATTGAATAAATTAAGCGCAATTCAAAATATTTTTCATAAAGTGCAACTATCAAAAATATACTTTCAATGTTCCTTCTAATTTACATGGAACGAAGAAAAAGCAAGATGCCATCAATGAAGAAAAAGATTATCAGCCTTCAAATATCCTCAGTTTATTTTTCATTGCATCATACACTGTTTCCACTATTGAAGCTCGTGGTATTTGCCAATGAAGTGCGTAATGTAATTTATATAGAAGGTTAACTCGAATCAAGTGTTCGTTGCTGCAGAAGGAAATGACATTGATCTACGATGCTTTTGAATGGGGTAGAGTTATGAGTTATTGAGTTAAATTCGCTCCTACAGACAGTTACACACTGACAGCATTGTAAGCAACAATATTATAAATGGCCTCTTCTAGATGGCTGTACATTTTCTGCTACATATTTATTATTTGAACAATCTAATCTTGGAATAGGGAAAATGCACACTGCTAGTTCAATTCTATGCTACTCTGTTTCGTTTGATCAAACTCTGAAATCATTTCTAATGCTGAACAAAATGTGGAACAAAAAATCACATCAACATGAAAGTTTCATCAGACTTTTAGCGCTTCAAATTCCCTTTAGAAAAAATATTTTTATTTGTGTGTGCAAGCATGTTGAGAAACCCCTCGTTTTGCTCGGTTGTCAGCATCCGCATGCCGGAGAGTTGCGGCTCTGCGTTGCACCAAAATAAGCTCGCGTCGCTCCTAACTGCGCGTGTAAAGCCTGCACGTGACCCTCCAGCGCTGCTCTGTAGCGTGGATACACCGTCTCTTGCGTGCATCGTCGGCCTCTCGGTCGAGTGTGCGTGACCTGCACCTACGAGATGCGCCAAATTCGCTGATGATCTTGACGTTGTGAACATTGAGCTGTTTTGCCTGTAGTGTGCGCTTCCCAGTCTAACTTTTTCGCCGCCTGTATGCACATTTTTCGCCACCTAAACAATTTAAGCGACTAAATCGCTTAGGCGGCGAAAAACACGCATGCAGGAGGTGAAAAAGTTAGGCTGAGTTATTGTAAAGTGAGGCCGAGTCTCAAGATGACCCTTTGGTACAAATTGTATAAGTCACTCGGTTCGCTGTAAGTCGTAAGCTGTAAAATGAGTATAGATTATATGGATATGGTGTAATACGATGAGCTTGCACATAAACTATTTTCTAGGGTGCATGTAAAACTTCTCGGATAGAACAATGTACTATTCCACTACATGTATCACAGTGCAAAAATTTTGATTTCTGCCGAGAGTGATCTAAAGTGTAATCGCTGTTCTAGATATATATTAGTATTATAGAAAAACTTCGGTTTTTGTTTTTTGACGCTCGTTAGAGCAGCTTTTTCACTAATTTAAACATCAGCATTAGCGTTCTGGAGAAAACTGTCGTAGGCGTTTTCCTTTACTCAGTGAACGTTTTCTTTTCTTTGGCCTAAGATAGGAATTTCGTTTAAGGATAGGAAACGTTGTGTTTTCCGTACCATTGCACGTCCAGCGCAGTTCACACCGAGAACAGATTTTATTAACAGACTAAAACCAAACTTAATGAAATTATTGCATGAGCAAAAAACTTGTATATATCACACAGAGGTGCTACGTTTCGAACTCATACTTCCGAATTAGAATGTAAACAACCTGAGTAGGTTTAATTTTTTCAGAAACTCAGAAATTCATTTTTCTTTGTGTGCTTCGTCTTATTTTTCACGACGTTTCCTCAGGCCGCTAACGCTATTGCCAGACGTTTCATAACGCGCTCGGAAACAACACCGCGGTAACATGATGCATTGTTCACGCTGGGTCTGGTCAGCAACATCAGCTTTGCATTCTCTCAGTCATAAAACTTTTCTGAAGGCACCTCAACCTCGTCTTGTTTGGTTCACGGCCTCTTGAGCTCAGATGCTTCATCTCAAAGAGCTCAAACATGAAGATTTTAACGCCAGTCAATGTATTCGTAATTACAAGTCTATTTTTTCCTCGCCAATACGAGAGGAATTTTAAAAACTCTTTAATGAAGCGTTACAAGCCTGAGCTCATCATTAGTCATTAGCAGAAAAATTTGGTACGGGAACAGTAAATTTTCTATCTTGCCTAATTTGTTAATTATCTCTTTGTCCTTCGCCTAGTTTTACTGATGAAGACTTTATGAGCTGAAGCTTGAAACGTTTCATCAAAATGTTTTTAAAGTTCTTTTTTGCTAATACCTTGTAGTAAAACAGCTTGGAAGAAAATGTACACCTAGTATAACTAGTTTTCAATTATCAATGTACAAAGTTCAATTGCGCCAATTTTCCTCGAATCGTTTATTCATTCGGCTTTGCTGCATGGAAGCTCGTGGTGCTGAAATTTGAAATCTCTTGACGGCACCTCAAATGATGAGCGCAAGTGATCCACACGGGATCAATCAATTAAATGAGTTTTGCGTTATATAAAAATGCTTCCTCAGTGCGGTCACTGCTGCACAAAAAAAAAAATTGCGAGGTCGCCACCGCAAGAGAAAGGCCTGAGCGCCTCCGCCGCCTCGGCCTCTTTCGCATGTTTTGTTGACATTGCGGTGCGTGACAGGCCTTTCTTTCACTCAGAAAAAAATCTTTCTTAGTCGCAGATTTGCATACAGTCTTGCGCTTGACGAATCACACTAATCCCCACACACAAAAAAAAAAATTCAAGATGATTTCCTGGAACTCAAAATGACGTATGAATTTTAGATACTATTTAATAATGGAGAAGTGCACTTGGCCGTTGCGAATGACTTTGATATTTTTAATCTGATGCTTTAATTTTTCTTTGAAAACTATTTTCGAATGAACAATTGGAACAAGCGTCATTTCCTCTTTCAATTTCTCTAGTTTTGACTCTGGATCATTTCCGAAATAATTTCAATAAAAATAAATGAAGTAACGCCCTAGACCAGTGAAAAAACACTGAGGGCGCTAGGGTAGTCCTCGAATAAGCAGGTAAACCATTTTTAATTTAAATCACCTAGCGCACCCGTAAGTAGGCTATAAAAACGGTAAAATTAAGCACTTCTTCAGAGTGAAGCGTTGAATCGTGCAAATGCCTTCAAAATACCTTAGAATATGTCATTCCATCCTCCTAGATTATTGCAATAAATCTTCAAGTGGTTTCAACTTGTTCATTACCATTCACGATGGCAAATTCATTGCAAACGAGGAAAACTATGTTTCGTGAGATTTTTTTGATATCAAGCTTGTATTGATGGTACGAAAACGATGTTTAAAAAATTAAAGGGATGCTCTAATCAATAATTTCATTTGTCTCTGACTTTTTTTTTTATTAAAATTTAATTAGAGTAGTCAATCATTCCCTCACATCGCTCCCATACTGGGTTGGCCCGCAAAAACTTGCACTCTGGTACTGAAAGCCAGTAACTCAGTAATTAATTAAATTATTCAGAGTAGTTTCTACGCTAAAAAAGAGGGTATCATTCAAACATACATTAACATAGTTGATCAGAGTTAGAGTTTCTTTTGTCACTCGCCCCGAATACTAGAACAAAGGTTGTTGCTCGCTTTTTGCTTTCTTGGTTTGTCCGTTCCTACTTCCACCGTGTGCACTGGATGGTAAATGAACTCTTTACTATGTTTTTTAGAATACGTTTATATCAACTAATGTACTCCTCTATCAAAATAAGGGATTTTTTAGTGCTATAATGTATGTATTTGTTAAAAACTGTTTTAAATGAACATTTTCGTTAAAAACTGTTTTTGAATGAACATTCCAAATGAGTATCATTTCTTTTTCCGATTTTTTCACTTCTGTGTTTGGATAACTTCAGAACGAATATCTATCAGTGTGTGTGAGTAACCATAAATAAACAGAATGATTACGTCATTGCATTGCGTTCAGGAATTCTGTTATGAGGGGGGAAGTATTGGGACGAACAGACCAACCACGCGACACACAATATTGCTATGTAGGTTATGAAGGAGATGATTATTGCTCATTCATAAGTTGTCCTAACTCGAGAGCGAAGGATTTGAAAAATGAGGACACATGTACAAACAGTTTGTTTTTAAACAAATTTCCCCGACTAATAACAGCTCTAACTTGAAAATATCGCTCTTTGTATTATTTCTTTTCTCGTTACTCATTCGAAAAAAAAGGAAATTATGAAACTACTCGAGGATTTTGAAAGTAGAATCAGTTGCGACTTAAGCAAAATTGAGCGAGGGTGCACTTTCATCTACATAGATGTTGAACTGTGCAAATCGATAAATTTTCCACCTCTCTGCTCCGTCTTTTGAGTTGATATCAGTGAAAAACCACGAGAAGTAGTAACAAATGTGATCTCTCCAGATGAAAGTTATTGTGTATTTTGCGTTTAGTTAAAACTTTGCGTACTGCTAAGCCAACTTACTTTTTTGTTAAAGCCTGCCTTCGCTCCTATGTATTTCCTTAGCCTCCATCGTTCGAAAAGTTACGAAATTTGCCGGCGTGACTGATGAGGGAACTGCTGTAGCTTGTGTTGTGTTCGGCAGCTGAGAAACTGCGGGTGTGGGCAAAATCTTTCGAAACTGAGAGGCTGCATTGGGCTCAGTGTGCCTCCATGATCCATAGTTTATTGCTGTCGTTGTAACGTGTATTGTTTGATATCTGTGGTGTTAAATTTAGAATGTGTCATGAATTAGATATCATTGATAAAACCATTAGTAAAATATTGTAGTACAAAAACGAATGTGCAAAGAAGCGGTCAATGGAAAATATTTTTTTTCCTGCCTTTGTATTAAATGTACCATTAATTTATGTATCAAGTTTTCAATCTATGCTTGCACGTGGATGAAACTTATAACGAAATTTAAAAAACTGTGGCTAAAATTTATCGAAAACTATCCCGATCACAACGAAAGTAAACAACGTGTGAACGAATTCATGTCGATTATTTTTTCAGAACAAACATGTTTGTGTGCAAATTAATTAAAACCTTTACTCCACGTACTTGATACGTATGAGCACCGCAAGAGGTTGAAAAATATTTACAATACCGAAATGCAGTCAATGCAGTCAATGATGGCCTCTGAAATAGATCGAGCGAAAAGTTTATGCGAAAACGAACATCGCATTTTGTCATGTCCTACATGAATTATTCGAAGCCTCCGCACTGCTGTGGCAGACCACATCACGACCACCGGCAAGTTTGTGACGCGTCCTGACGCTGTCGAGCCCCGGTGACTGACCTGACCGCGGCTGGCAGACGCAGCGGCCTTGATCGTGTCAGGCAGGCGCCCTCGAGCCCCATTTCTAGTTTTCTCCTCCATTTTAGCTCGAGAACTCGCGAGTTTGCCCTCTGCTGCGATAACGTATGTTTTGCCGCAATGTGTGCTATTGGGCAGCGCCTATTGCTCTTTTGCTTATCATTATGGCCCTTGCGCTACGCATAACGTGTGTTATGACCCTGCTCCCAAGAAAGAGGAGGTAACTTTTTCTGGAATTATGCTTCTCCCAGCTTCACCTTTGCTTGCTTTTGTAAGGGTCCAGTTTTGATTTTTTGATACTTAATCGATAAGCTTAACCGGCTGTTTGTATGTTTACAGGAGCCGGTAAAATTATGGCAACACAAATTAGAGATAATATTCGAGTGATTTATTTTCAAAACAGGTTTGTCTTTACTTCATTTTCAACCTAATTATGTCTGTTTTACATTACAGAAGAAAAAATTATCAAAACTAAATTTTTCATCAGTTATTGGTCGAAGCACCAACTTCACAAAACGTGCGTTGCGCTGCATATTCGTCGTGAAACAGTTTGGGAAGACGTGAAAAAGTTTAAGAAAACGTAAAACTTGTAATCGACCAGGTTAGAGCATTGAAGTCTGAGCTCAAAGTCACATCAAAAACTCAGAAAAAATAAGACAAAATTCACGCCTTTCTGCCCCAAAATTGGCCACAGAAGCAGGAGTTAGTCACACTTCAATGCATCGACTCCTAAAAGAAGATCTCAAAGCAAATCTTTACAAAATGCAGAAAAGGCTCGAACTTTCGATTGCACTTGAACGAATGAAATTAGATAAAAGTCACCACAATTTCAATTTCTTGAAAGATGGCATGCTCCCCATTTAGTTTTCACGGATGAAAAGTAATTCCGCGTTCATCAATGTCCTAACCACCATAATGATATAGTTCAGGGTAAACATAGATCAGTGGCGGGCAGAAAAACAACACATCGTCAGAATCCACCGTCTGTGGTGGTCTGGGCTGCAGTCACTGCCACTGGTGGGTCTCCAGTTTTTGTTCCATCAGGAGTCAAACTTAACAGCCAGGGTTACTTTCCGACATAGTGGAAGCCAAACTTCTTCCCTGGGCACGTGAACACTTCAGGTGTTTACCTCGGAACCTTCAACAAGACTCGGCTCCGTCACATGAGTTCAAAATTTAAACGCTGGATTCAGGCTCACATTCCAGCGTTCATCAGCAAAGAAGAAAGGCTCTCGAAAAGACCGAATTTGAACGCGCTAGACATTTCTGCGTGGTTCATCTTGGAGAGTAAGGTCTGCAGAACTCTTAATGATTCACTTGATAGCTTGAAGTCCAATCTGAGTCGAGAATGGGCTTTGTTTCTACAAGAAATGCTTTGTGCTTCTAATGAAGCTTTCCGAAGAGATTAAAGTCTGTCATTAAAAATTAACGAGGCCATTTTGGAGGCATTTTTTAATTATTGTTACAGAGTCTGAGCTTTGAGTTCATTCATAAATTGTCAATTTTGCTATTTTTTTGTGAAACTTGATAAAACATTTGTTCGCCAGTACATTCGCATTAGAACATTCGCTAGTATTATAGCAGAGCCAGTATTTCGACTTGCTTGTCGCACTCTGCTCATTTTGTCACAAAGTTCCTAGCCATCAACTCATGTCGTAATAGAACATCATATGTCGTAAAAGTCATCAGAGAGCCGTAGCAATCGTAATAAAAATGAAAGAGCAAGACAAGCTACTTTAATCATTTCATTATTTAAGGTAAATATTCGAATAGAACCTAATTTTAAACGTTTCGGCCACAGGCCATCATCAGTGAAAGAAATCTGAAAAGCACAAAGTAAAAGGTAAAAAAGACTATTTACAATGACAAATCTAAAAACAAGCTATAAAATGACGTTAATTTCAATTATCTATTTACCATGGCCAAAGCAAATGAACTAAGAGTGTTGTTTTAACCTGGCTTAGGTTTAAAAATGTACAAGGACTCTAAAATGCGCATATCTGTATTAAACTGTGATTTTGCTAAGATTGAAAACTGATTGTTGGAAATTGGATTATCGCACTCGTCAGAGTGCTCTCGAACGGCGGAAAATAGGGGCTTTGATAAAATTGTCCCTGTTCTAAAGCTCCTACTAGAATGCTCGCAAACTCGAGTGCGTAGAGTACGGGATGTACATCCAATGTACTCTGATGCACAACGTGCACAACTAAACTTATAAACAAGAGTAGCTTGCATTCCGGCAGGAAGCTTGTCTTTATAATTAAAAAATGATGATATCCTAAAGTTGTTCACCAATACAATTTTAAAATTCACATCAGAAAAATACTTCGAAAACACACCAGCCAATTCTTTCTTCAACTTCTCAGACTGCGCACCAAAGTAAGGAAGAGATACATATGCAGTCCTATGGGCGGGGTCGATGTTGCCAACTTCAGATCCGTTGTCATAGAATCTATCGAGGAATAAACGTATTTTTGAATCAATGCAACTCACGGAGTAGCCATTGTTTTTAAAAAAAAATCTTAAGGCGCGAGAAATCAACGTTGTGACACTAGTAATCTTAAAAGACCACGGACAAAAGCTGTAAAAACTTAAGCCTAATCCTGAAAAACTCTTTTCCTATAAACAGTGCACTCGAATTTATTTGATTTATGAATTAAGCAGTCTAAAAATGAAATTTTTTTATCTTTTTCTATTTCCATGGTAAACTTTATATTTTCATGTTTTTTATTCAAATAATCCAAGAACAATTGGGCTTGAGATGATTCACGAAAGAGCAGGAACGTATCATCTATGTAACGTCTATAAAACACAGGCTTAAAAGACTCGGGGCAGGTCGACAGCCACTGAACTTCATTTTCACACATAAATACATAGGCAAAAGTCGGGGCCAAAGGCAGGCCCATATCCATACCTTCCGTCTGTTTATAATATTTTGAATCAAACACAAAAAAAGAATTGAGCACTGATAATTCTAAAAAAGTTTTGAAAAGCTCTCGGGAGAGGCCTATGATTTTTGTTGTAGAATTTAGGAATAGTTTTCGTAGACAAATAGCAATAGTCTCATGCAGGGGTATGTTAGTAAATAATGATTCTACATCAAAAGAAGCCAAAAAAAAACGGTCTGCATCGACAAATTTCTTCAAATCTGAGACGAAAGTATAAGAGTTGCCCACAGTAAAATCATTGGTACAGAGAGGTGACGAAACAGGTACTAAAAACTTTGCTAACGAAAAACTGGGAGCATTGTAGGACGCAAAAATTGGACGGAATTGGTACTTAGTAGTAAAATCAGGCTTATTAATTTTCGGAAGGCCATAGAGAGTACCCGGTCCAGAACCCTTGACATAAAGCTTACTATATAAATCTTATCCAATGCAGTTCAAACCTTTCAACTTTCGCAAAAAGTTATTGATTTTATCTTCTATACGTGTGACTAATTTTTCTATCGGTTCAATAACTTCAACAAACTTATTCGGATCAGATATAAGCTGTTTCATGCTGTTTAGGTAGGTCGACTTGTCCAACAGAACTATTCCCCGTCCTTTGTCTGGTTTGGTTACAATGACGTTCCTGTTTGATGCTAACTTTTTTAAAAGAGTAAAATCAGATTTGGAGAAAACAGACGAAAAAACTTTGTATGGCTTGAAATTATAATAGTACTTAAAAGCAATTGTGCGTACTCTGTCAGTGAATTCACTAAAATTATTACAGCGAACATTTTTAAGATTGTACACTATTCTTTCAAACGATAAAAATAATTTATAAAAATCAAGATGAAAAATTGGCAAACAAAATTCTAGGCCAAACGCAAGTAAGTACTTTAATCGAGGAGACAGAACCACAGAGCTAAAATTGAAAATGACCTGAGATGGGTCCACTGGACCGACCTCCCCTTGAACGCCGAGGGCCTGTAGTTAGGGCCTGCCCCGAGTCTTTTAAGCCTGTGTTTTATAGACGTTACATAGATGATACGTTCCTGCTCTTTCGTGAATCATCTCACGCCCAATTGTTCTTGGATTATTTGAATAAAAAACATGAAAATATAAAGTTTACCATGGAAATAGAAAAAGATCAAAAAATTTCATTTTTAGACTGCTTAATTCATAAATCAAATAAATTCGAGTGCACTGTTTATAGGGAAAGAGTTTTTCAGGATTAGGCTTAAGTTTTTACAGCTTTTGTCCGTGGTCTTTTAAGATTACTAGTGTCACAACGTGATTTCTCGCGCCTTAAGATTTTTTTTTAAAAAACAATGACTGCTCCGTGAGTTGCATTGATTCAAAAATACGTTTGTTCCTTGATAGATTCTATGACAACGGATCTGAAGTTGGCAACATCGACCCCGCCCATAGGACTGCATATGTATCTNACTTTAGGATATCGTCATTTTTTAATTATAAAGATAAGCTTCCTGCCGGAATGCAAGCTACTCTTGTGTATAAGTTTATTGTGCACATTGTGCATCAGAGTACATTGGATGTACATCCCGTACTCTACGCACTCGAGTT
The DNA here is from genome assembly GCA_014220935.1 of Platorchestia sp. MABIK. Classification (NCBI taxonomy): domain Eukaryota; kingdom Metazoa; phylum Arthropoda; class Malacostraca; order Amphipoda; family Talitridae; genus Platorchestia; species Platorchestia sp. MABIK. The sequence goes on along the minus strand of JACJUY010000713.1, from coordinate 134,174 downwards.
TGCGAGCATTCTGGCAGGAGCTTTAGAACAGAGTCAATTTTATCAAAGCCCCCATTTTCCGCCGTTCGATAGCACTCTGACGAGTGCGATGATCCAATTTCCATCAATCAGTTTTCAATCTTAGCAAAATCACAGTTTAATACAGATATGCGCATTTTAGAGTCCTTGTACATTTTTAAACTTCAGCCAGGTTTAAACAACACTCTTAGTTCATTTCCTTTGGCCATAGTAAATAGATAATTGCAATTAACGTCATTTTAAAGCTTGTTTTTAGATTTGTCATTGTAAAATAGTCCATTTTTACCTTTTACTTTGTACTTTTCAGATTTCTTTTCACTGATGATGGCCTGTGGCCGAAACGTTTGAAATTAGGTTTTATTCGAATATTTACCTTGAATAATGAAATGAAAAAAGTAGCTTATCTTGCTCTTTCATTTTTATCATATGTCGTGTTTTATTGACCAAGTCAAAGTCATTTCATGAGAATGCAGCAATACACATGAATATTGACGCAGAGAATGCCTTCCTACAATCCGACAGCTCACTGCGTGGGATTCCTAGGGAGTTCCTGTGCTGCTACATTAAATTTCAATGTGCGGATTCGTATGAAACCGCAATATATTTAACACTAGGAGGTATCTTTCATTGCTAAAAAATTGACAAAATGAACATGTCCCGTGACTAAATTCAGGTATGGCATATTGCGAGTACACTCTGCTAATTACCTAAAAATTTTTCTGAATGTCGATAATTTTTACAAAGTTGTAGTTTTTAGGTACCGACACTAATTTAGCCCTCGTAAGAATAGCATAGAAGTTTGCCAAACTGAGGGAACTTTAAACAACTTGCGGAATATTTCATAAATCACTCTAGTGCCTCCTCTCTGAGAACATATTCTCCTGAGCTATGCAAAGTGAATTGTTCCGAAATTATTTCGAACATGAAAAAGTTAAACTCACCGAAGTCAACGAGCAAAAAGCTTGCTCGTATTCATCATAGTGAAAGCGATTTCTATAAATCATAACTATTAACTATACATAAGTATATATGCTTATACATATACATATTCCCAGAGGTTTAAGTTATCGTCAAAGAATTCTTTACCTTGAATTGTACTTCATATTCCACTTTATCTATACGAATGTGTTTGCTCTGGGAAACTCAGCAATTTTTTAACTAAAAAATAGCGGACTATCAGCTAGAATGACTCACACTTACGTTGACTACTGAAACAAACCTCTTTACATCAAAAATTTAAATTCCAATTTAGTCCCTAAGTCCAAATCAAAGCACTCTATGTTAATGCGTAAGCCACAATGCATTTTCGAGTGTGCTTTCACTGATGAAAGCTCAGTCCCACTGAGCGAGTCAATAATATTTCAGCGGAAAAACATCCGTCGCGAAAAATCAGAAAGTGCGGAGAAAGTTCCTTTTCATGGGCACCCGAGCCTCGCAATCTTGATGGAATCGTGAGTCAGAGCCTACTATTGCGTAGAAATTGCCTGCCTGCTTACCGTGCAGGGTGCACTGTGTGCTGTCATGTTGCTGCACAGTGAGTAGGGTTGGTCCACCTTCTCTCACGCTTTCATTTGGGCTGAATTAACATTTGATAATTTATTTTGTTGGCTCCCAGTTTACGCCTTTAACTTCAGTTTTAAGTTTCTACTTCAGGTCATTTAGTACTCATGTGTTCGGGAATGTATGTTGCATAGTAGTTTGAATTGTGCTTCATTGTGGCTTGAATTGCACCATGCAGCGTATGTAGATACACACACTACATTTCACACTGCATATTATAGCACACTGTAAATTACACTGCTCACTATCGCACACTGTATAGTTACTATGGGCTTTACTGAATACTGATTGAATCACGCGCAACATTACAAGCTGATGCGCATACTGTATTTCAAGTTATTTTACAGCAAAATAAAAAACAACTCAGGCTACATGGTACCCTATACTCAATGCATGGATGTGTTATACATAGCTTTATCAGACGCGCTGTTTACCTCCAACATTGCTCGTTATTACGCCTCGCGCAGTGAGTGCATGCATCGCAGGCATAGCGCAGTGAGTGCATGCATCGCGCAGTGAGTGCATGCATCGCGCAGTGAGTGCATGCATCGCGCAGTGAGTGCAGGCATCGTGCAGTGAGTGCAGGCATCGCGCAGTGAGTGCAGGCATTGCGCAGTGAGTGCAGGCATCGCGCAGTGAGTGCAGGCATCGCGCAGTGAGTGCAGGCATCGCGCAGTGAGTGCTTGGACCGCGCTCAGTGAGCGATCGGTGCTTGGACCACTTCTGTTCTTGGTCCATGTCAGTGAAATTGACATCGGATTTCTCCACTCCTGCGCCTCATCCTTTGCGGATGACACGAGAGTTTTTAAGGAAGTGACCAGCAGGCAAGATTGCGAGGCCCTGCAGCAGGACCCAAACAAGATCTATGAGTGGGCCGAGATGAACAACATGTGCTTCAATGACAGCAAATTCGAGCTCCTTCGTTGCGGTTACCATCCGGATAACACCTTCTTCTACACAACTGCTGGTGGGGTGGTTGTGGAGAGAAGGTCATCGATCAGGGATTTGGGCGTGATCGTACAGGACGGGGGAAGCTTCACAAAGCACATAGACTCGGCCTCAAAAAAGTGTCAAAGCCAACTCGGATGGATCCTCCGGACGTTCCGTACCCGGGAAGCAGCAGCCATGATGACTCTGTATAGGGCACTGATATTGCCCTTGGCCGAATATTGCTGCCAGTTGTGGAGTCCAATTGCGCCGGGGGAGATCCAGAGAGTGTAAGCAATCCAGAGAACTTTCAAGTCGAAAATCGTCGGAATGGAGCAGTTTAATTACTGGGAGAGGCTCCAGAGGCTATCACTGTTCTCCCTGCAGCGATGACTTGAGCGTTATTTAATAATTTACACCTGGAAGATGCTGGAGGGACTGGTACCTAACTTTATTGACCTGAGTCTGGCGTTGAGAATTAGACAGCATCCCTGATTGGGGTGGTTATGCGTCGTTCCGCCGTTCAACAGCAGGGCTCTAGCCAGCGTGAGGACGCGTCATGAAAGATCTTTTTCCGTTATTGGTCTAAGACTTTTCAACTGCCTCCCAATCGAACTGAGGGAGTCCCGTGGGAAGCTGGGAGGCTGGCAAGTCAAGATTGGATAAGTTCCTGGCGTCGGTCCCGGATCGACCTCCGACTCCTCATTACTACCAGCCTGTTGCGGGCAACAGCCTCCTGCAGCAGGTGGCGCAGCTGCGAGTGGAGGAAATGTAGCGGCGAGTCGTCGTTGAGGGGCGGTGCACCAGCATGGCCTGGGCCTGTCAGGCCCGAACTACATCCCAGGAATCCCAGGCATGCATCGCGCATTGAGTGCATGCATCGCGCAGTGAGTGCATGCATCGCGCAGTGAGTGCAGGCATCGCGCAGTGAGTGCATGCATCGCGCAGTGAGTGCATGCATCACGCAGTGAGTGCATGCATCGCACAGTGAGTACATTGTTCGCATCACGAAACACGTGCAGTGCATGACACCCTGCAGTGAACCCAACCCGAGCCCCACCTTCCCGTCGTGTGTCGAGTGCCTGCTGCCGAACGACGTCTCGCCGAGGGCGGCCAGCCTCGGCAACAAGATTATTACTGCTCTTTAAATGCTACTAGAGAGATTCGCCAGTCTTCTTCAGGTTCTCCGTAGCTCAGAGCATCGAGATTGTCCTCCCCTAACGACTTGTGGTTGCCGACTTTACGACAGCGGTTAGTTTGCAATGTGATCATCTTGAATTTTTCCTGATTTTTTAGTTCGCAATGGGCCCTAAACTGTCACTTTGATGGTCTTTTTGATTTGGCGAGACGGTTTTTTTTAAGTTTGAATCTACAGAATTTTTGAGTGAATTGTGTTTAAAATGTTAATTTTATCATACTGATTATTTTTTGTAACATAATATATTAAGTGGGGGGCAAAAAAATACAACACGTTGATTAAATCGCCAGATCCCACATTTCTAAACCACGTACAATTACGAAATTGGACTATACATAAACATTAAACAATAGTATTAAAGGTTAATAGTATCTAAAACCCACAAATATTTAATAGAAAAATATATAGGAACACGTATAATAAATATATGAACAATAATTTACAACGCATTTTAAGATATACATACATTAATACTTCGTTGCATAACCGTTAATGTTAATTATGGGTTCGAGAAGTTTAGAGTAGTTCACTACCAGCCTTTTACACGTTTCGGGTGTAATCTTATTCCATTCTTCAATGCAAATTTCTCTCTGAGTTCAGCGATGTTATAAGGACCTTCTTCTGAATCTTCAATTTTAATACCCTCCACAAGTTTTGGATCGGACTCATGTCCGGGGATTGGCTTGGCCATTCTAAACTGTTTATCTTTTTCATCTCCAACCATTCCTTGGTTTCGTTTGCAGGATTCTTTGGATCGTTGTCTTGTTGGAATGTCCATCCCCGTTTCAATTTTAACAAACGAGCTGAAGGTAGGAGTTGCTTTTCCAATATTCACGATATTTCTTGCCATTTATGGTTCCTTCAATGATGTGAAGTTTACCTCCTCCTGATGAGCTGAAACATCCCCACACAATGATTGACAAACCTCCAAAGTTAACAGTAGATATGCTACACTTTGGTTTATACTCTTCGTTTTGTTACCTCCAAACATGGTTTGTGCTGTTTCTCCCAAATAGTTTGATTTTGGTTTCATCTGACTACAGTTCTGAGTTCTAAAACGCTGCAGGCTTGTTCAACAAATGGTCGTTGGCCTACTTCAGCCTGACCTTGACGTGACATTTCTAGAGAAGAGGTGTCCTACGAAGGGCACAGGAGCGAAGACCTTCACGGCGTAGTGCCCTGCTGATCGTGTGTTTGCTGGCTACGATACCAGATACCTTGAGATCATCCTTCAATTCTTCAAGAGTAGTTTGAGGCCTCTGCACTACTGTTCGGACCAATTTTCGAACAGCACGGTCGTTAATCTTCCGTGGACGGCCGGTTGGAGGCTTACTGAGAGTCGTATTCCGGCATTTCCACTTACATACTATGGTTGCAGCCGAGGCTATAGGAACACTCAGTTGTGCACAAATCTTCCGATATCCCAAACCTTCATTATGGACCTCCACATTACGTTCACGAAAGTTTTAGCAGATGTCCTTATTCTTACCCATGTTTACGACCTTTCAAAACGAGAGCTGCTGTACCAATGACACGTCATTGGAGATGAATACTGACGAAATTTCGGTTGACAAATAGTAGAATGTATTAGTATTAGGGCTTTGAGGAATAATCCTACAGAATTTTAGTGAATAAAATCTAAAAAAAATCTGTTATTGTATACTTTTATCTACGTATTTATTAAACATATTCCTATTTATTTTTCTATTAAATATTTGTGTGGTTTTAGATATATTATTAACCTTTTTATACTATTGTTTTTATTGAGTCGAATTTTCATAATTGTACGTGGTTTAAAAATATGGAATCTGGTGATTAGTCAACGTGTTGCATTATTTTGTGCCCCACAGTACATGGTTAACTAAGAGTAACAAAATATGCCTATGCCCAACCTCGTTTTGACGTACTACTTGGACTTTGTACTTTGAAACAGAGCTACAAACCAATGCTTTTGTTCCGTAATTTTCAGCAGACCCACTTCTTGGCTCGCTCTCCCCGAAGGAAACATTTTTTTGTCATCGTAATTTTTTAAATGTTTGAGTACATCCTGCTAATAAAATCTATTTTCACACATGGGTTTGACGTCTTCGTGAAGAATGCTATAATGATGTACAAATTATTGAACATCACCTAATTGTGATGTTGAAACTTTTCAGTCGCGTGATGGCTATTTCTCACAGAGGACATTAAGCCGTGTTCGAACAAGTGCGTAATTTATGGTTTTCCTCCATATCATAAAAAGGCTGCTCGTTTTCGCTACAATATTTTTAGCTCACAATTTCTGAACTGTACTCAATACAATCTATGGAGGACTTGATGTAAGTTTACATGGACGCTGATGTAAATGTATGATGTAATAGAAACTATACATAGATGAAAAGTTTTGTGTTTGATAGCATAAGAAAACCCATTGTGTTATCACAGCTTGAAATTAATTAGCGAGAAAATTTGTGACTTTTTCACTAGCTGGAACTTAATAAAATAACTTTTCATCCGACGGCCTCTTGCCGGATGCACTTAACATTCAATAATCGAGCTGCTCTCGCCGTGTTATGGCACAAAAAGCACCACTTGACGGCTCTTCTCTTTGTTTTATGATCGCACAGACGAAGCTCGAGTTTTTCGGAGCCACCGGCGGTACTCCGTTACTGTTATTCTCGAACCTGCTCCGAAGAGGACGATAATTCGGAGGGTGTTAGGAGCTAGGTGGTGTTTACGAGTCCATGACAGCTGCTTTCGGGATCAATTTAAAGGCCCAGCTTTGGAATTTTGTGGCTAGTTCAACGAATAAAGTCATCGGAAGAAATGATGGAACACTGCAGAGGTCGAGACCTCGATGTACCTAGCTTCTATACGCTCCGCTTCAGGATGAGCCTCACATCTTACGCTCGTGGCACTAAATATACATTCATTATTGCCATTTTGCTAAATGAACATTTTGAGCTTAGGCGAGCGCATTAACCTCTGTTCATGCCAGCAAACTCATTCCAAGCGCAATGTTCTTCATACTCTAACTTTCCAAAAGTATCGCTAACGTCAACTTTAAATTTTATTGTCTCAACTTCTAATGCTTTATTCGCTTCAATTTGTACTGCTTGGCGAGGTAGGTTTACGCTACCCTGATGTTTGATGTTTTTGTGTAATTTTTATTCCCTCTTGTGGTAGCAGCAATTAGGTTCTTTCTGCTCACGCTTTCCACCATTATAACCCCTTCATCTGCTAAAATAGTTCTTTCGAAGTACATATTACGGCTTCTGAAAAAACTTGAAATATTTGCAGGGACATTCCAAATAACCTGCATAACTTTTTATCCTTCAATTCACGACAGTCAATAGCGCGTCGAACATTTATCGTAATTACATCCGTTAACGGAATGCTCTCGCCACTCATTTCAGCATTTCAGAACTGCTCATTAGCTCAGCTCGTGTCTTTTAAATCTTGCTAAAGAGACACTTATTGCATGATGGATCAGGAAACTTTCCCGAGGACTTGACGCGCCACTTTCCTCACATTCTGAAGTGAGGCATGATAAGCTTTCATGGCACTTTTATTGGGGAAACATAAATTGAAAATAAGAAAGCCGCTTGCGTTTGGACAGTCATGATTAAAAAAATGCGAAATCAGCAAACGTTTACTGGAATAGATTAATCTTCAGAAAATTTTTACAACATTGCTTCCTAAATTGACGTCATCTTTTCATCAAATGGCCTCATTTTGGTGCTCCTCAGATTCAAGAATTTCAAAACCCCAGAGAAATCCACAGTTAACTTCCGTTTTGTGGGTCTTTCTTACCACCAATGTTGAAAATTATGCCGCTTTCGTCTCGCTCGTTAGGTTTCAGAGCTAGGATATTATTATATTACTGATGCTAACGCTGGCGTTTGTCAGGAAGGATGTGAATACAGGATCTCACGTGAGTTTTTTAAGTAATCGTGGTCTTATATTTCTCATCTATATACCTAGCAGTATTTGACTTGTCTCTGCAGTAATTCTAAACTAATGAATTAAAAAGCAGAGCGGACAGTAAACGCACATAAAGCATCAGAAAATTGTTTTCGCCACGGTTTATGTTTGAAAGAATGCGAAGCAAAATCAAAATTTGGGTTGTAACTTCAGGTTAAAATCTGAGGAACCTCTAATAACCAAAGCCTAAAAGTACTCCAATAATCTTCACTCATTATCAAATATATTCTTGTTCGTTTCTTCTCGAATATTTTGAAAAATCCTAACAGCCCAGGAAACGCGATTATTGAGGAATTTAAAAATGAGCAAAAATTTCGAGGAAATTAATCATATATAATTAGAAAACGTTTCAGAGTCGTTTTATCATCAGATCAAAAAGTACAAATCATTATTTCTCTGTGACAAAAAATCAAAAGACAGTGAATGGCATGCGTTAAAAGATATCATGAAAACAAAATATGTCAAAGAAAGAGTGATTAAATTAAAAAGACTGCTTTCCATTTACTATTTTCAGAGGGCATGAACTGTCAGTATTGTTAACGGCAAGTTTTCGCTTAGAATTATGTAAAGACTCTAAAATCCTAAGGTCATAGGAGGTCGAGGCACAGTCTAAGATTTTGAAGTCCGCAGAAGATATAACTACATTGCATTTTTCGGCAGGATTGCGCACTGTAGAGTGAGATGGGTGTGCTGATTGAATCCTAGTACGGAAGTTTCTAACCCGATGCTCTGTCACTCTGATAAAAAATAGTCGTGACTTCATGCCGACGTACGACGATGTGCACTGCACGCAACTGTAAGAGTAAACCAGAGAGACTCGCATATAATGGGAAACATATATCCTTGTACCGGGATGAAAGAAGCAACCTTAAAATTATTAACGAGAGTGACGCGTAACTGGAAGTTATGGAAGTATTTTGCGTGCAGTAATTTTGTTTCACGTGACTATTTCTCCGACGGCGCTTCAAAATACGGGAATGAGCAGTATAAGTAGTCTGTTGTTTTCAACAGCTTGTGATGCGTAATGCTTTGAGAGGAATTTCTTAATTAATGAATAAATGACACCCAAGAAAAGCGATTAGCAGTGAAATATGTGAGTGAAAATTCTAATTTACAATGAAAGTTTTTGAAAGTTGAACATACAGTACTTTTTAACCTCTATTGATCAGAGCTTAACTTGAAGCTCGTTGACGAAAAATTAAAGGAACTGGAGCCTAATCCTGTGAAAGTTGGCTTAAGATGCACTAACGTCTGACACTTGATGTCAGTCTCTTGTCACGAGACAGTCTAGAAAGGCCAAAGTGTTGTTCTTTTCTACTTTCGCGGTAAACTTAATTGATTGATGCTTATGATTGAGGTAGTTTCAAAACTGCTCAGCATGCGACGGATGGCTAAATAGAAGAAAAGTGTCGTCCATGAATTGATTGTAGAACACTGGCTTAAGACCAGTAGGGCATTCGTATGACCACTTTGCTCAATGAAAACACAAAAATGTTGGCTAGTGATGGTGCTAATGGAGGTCCCATAGCTAGACAGTCTATTTGTTTGTAAACTTTACCTGCATAAATGAAGATAATTCCAGCAAAGTATTGAACCTTTTGCTAGTGAAACCCTGAAATTTTAAGCCCCCCTCTGAAAATAACTGATTTAGACTGGTATAAAGCGATTCGACATCAAATGAAGCCATGGTGAAATTTTTAACATGAGGAATACTTTTAATATTTTCGCTCAATTTCAAACCATTGTCAAGTGTGTACTGATTCGAAGCTATGTTATTGAGGACTGGTACAAAAAGTTTCCTCAATATATTACTGGGAGTATAATAAGCTGCTACAACCATGGCTAAAATTGAAATCTTGAAGCAAAATTGGGCTTTTGTATTCGCGGTGGAGCTGGACTCCGAAACATTTTCCTATTAAATATGATTAATTTCCTCGAAATTTTTCTCCTTTTTAAGCTCCTCATAAAGTTGTAACTTAAAGTTGTTACAACTGATACTGATAAAGTTGTTCAGATACATTTAACACGATTACTTGTATAGAATGGAGAGAGTTATGTGTTTTCTGTTTACTAATACTATTTGTCTTTAGCGCAGAGGCTAGCTTAATTCATTTCATAAAAGTAACTCATTTAAAGTTAAAAGATTCAGTTTGCATAGCTGCTCAAATATTATGAATCCCTGGATGATAAAAACCCGCTTTTGATTCGATGTGAACTCTCACTACATTAATAATACAGGGAAACCATCACTAGAACTACAAAGGTCAAAAATCTCAAATGGCATTGAAGCTGAAACGTATTTATTCCATCCATGACAAATATGCACAATTTTTATCCGACTCAGTCATAGAAAGTCAGCATTTTCTTCTTGATATTGCTTGTCATTAGATGGATTTTCTCGCTGAAATCTAATTTATCTAGCTAGTGCGACTGTTTATCACCGTTTTCGTGGAATGATCCTTTTACTGTCAATAATTTGAAAGATGAATTGGACTACAATGAGTGGTAAATTGTTTTTAATTTATTATATTGATCCAAAGCGCGAGTATTGCGACCAGGAATTAGAGTTTTTACAGTATTAGAAGTGAATCACAATTATGAACTCATAGATGGACACTATGAACACAATGATGGTCACTTCATAATTAAACATTGTGCTCATGGAAGAACGCTTTCCATGGGTGAATCCTTTGCAATGAAGATCACTTCTTTAATTACGTAAGGGCACAATGATGAACACTTCCTATTCTTCCTGGTTTTCAAAATTCTCAAAATTTACTGAAAAGCTCATTTGCATCGTGTAACAGGAAGCAAAATATTTTATTTTTTGGTCTCATGGGTTACTTTTCCGGAAGCCGTCGTGGTCTTTGAACCTTTCATTGAGCATCAGCTGGGAACGATCTGAAGAACGATCTCCTGGAAAGGATGCGGGTCGGGAGATCGATCGCAACTGCTCTCTCATGTTTAATTGCGAGCAGTTCGATGAACTACGGGGCTATCGGAAGCGCAGAGTAACGGCATCGTTTAGTTTTCGTTTATCATTCAGAAGCGCAGTCTCCATTCATCAATGAGCTCGTCGGAAAACTGAAGAGGAATGCCCTGCATCAATAAATATTAATTCTTTTCGTAGGCGTTCAAATTATTGCACATATTTCCTCGTAGCTATTAGCATGATTGAAATGAATTCATGTTTTATTCATTTTCATTCAGTTTGAGATTCATTTGTTTCTGGGATTTCTACCATAAATTAATGCCACTGTAAAACACAACCCATCGTTGGGGAAGCGAGGCTACTTTGGGATGCCGAGTACTGAACGAGTTATTGATTCATTCAGATCTTATGTTTAAGACTCTGCCGCCAAATTTCCCATATTCCAGAAATTGATTTTTCCGAAGAATGCGCACAACTTATTTATTGACTGTGGAGAATTGTTGCGAGTTTGTTTTTCTTAATTCCTGTCTCATCATGCCTAATGTCACAAACTGACTGGTTGCCAAAGTACTCAAAGAAGTTTCGTGATGCGCCTTCCAGCCATTCAAGTTATTGATCATTTTAATTAAAGTGAGCTTCAACAAAGGAAAAACGTAAGTTTCAATAATTATCCCAACATTATTATTCTGACTGCATTTAGCTTGCACAGTGGAAATGGTGGCACAACTTAGCCCGTCCTGCCACACTCTGGATCTCTATCTACTTGCTTAGCATTTTCCCAAAAATTTTCTCAATAAAATATTTAAATTTGAAGTGTTTTTATTACTTAGCAGTTTCTTAACAAATGAACAACTGAGCCATATTGCTCTAAGAAACTTGTCAAAGTTATTATTCGCGAGGAATTCGAAAAGAAACCGATTGCTCACGATTGAGGAAGTATAGTGTGACTATATGACAAGTAATTAACTGCTTCGGAACGAAAGCCTGAACAAATCTGCTCTGGGAGGTCTCGATAAACAACCTGGATGGAGCAGGTCATTAGGAATGAGAGAGCTTGGAGTCACTGTAGTCTACCAAAAACTGCTTACAAATTTTTGGAAAGAAATCCAGGACGTTTAGATGAGTCAATTCAGAAAGAGAGCTGATAAAATTACGAGTTCAGGACAACTATTTAAGGTCATGGATTATTGCTTATCGTGTTAGATGCTTCATTGCCTTTTAACGCGTCAGAGATCTTTTTAGTAATCTGTACTCTATCAATATTAACCATTAGGAAAAGAAACATGCCTACTTTATCAGGCACTGAAAGGGATATTGGTGATTTTAATGTACTGAACGCTTTCAAATAATTCGCAGATATCAAATCGAGAGACCAAATTATACATTTTTATTCAGAGAGCAACCTTTTTTTCATCAGTTAGAAATTACATGATCTGGTAAGGTTGGAAATTGTGATGCGGATTCTGCTGTTGGTGACCCTTGAAGACCTTCTCATAATGGGAAACGTGATTTATGGTTGGTTTTCATTGCAGTTTATCATTGTACCATCTTGGCTGAGTGATATATTGAGATCATGGCGTGCGTCATGGGAGACGCCGCAGCACCGCAACCTCACGCGACTGCTGCGGTCTTCTGTGCTGTAGTAATGACGCGGGAGCATCGTAGCATTGAAGAAATAATTCCGAGATACATAATTATGTACTTTTTCACCCTGATGACTAAAGTCTTGCATAATATTAAATACAAGCGCCAACTAGGCCTAGGTTGCTTGTGCTGTTTTACACTTTGACCGCAACGTGCTCCACCGGTGGCTTCGGAGGGATTTTCATAATGCTGCTGACCGACCAGTAATCACACGCTCAATTTTTATAAATACTTATTTGAAGCTAAATACAGTCATGATGCAGTTATTGTCTGCTATTTTTAAAATCGCGTACTACAATTGACTTTAAATTTGAGTTGCATATTGAACTTTAGTTTTCAATATTGAACTTTAACATAGAACTTCAGTCGTTTGAGTTGCGGTCAAAGTGTAAGAATTGCTGAACATGGTTAGGCTCGTGGAGGGGCTGAGCCAGTGACCGCCTCCGACCGGTCGCTGACGCCGTTTTGGCACCGAATACTGTTATAAAAAACATTAAATAATTCATTTTATTCCCCTAGTGAAGCCAAATACATTCGCGCTCTCTCATAATTGTGTTTTTTTACAGCTGGTGATGTGCTAAGAGACATTATCGAAGTCAAATAACCTTGTATATACAGAACACGCATATTTTTTGTTACACCAGTCTGGTTCGTATATGATAAAAAGATTAATTTATTTTCTTTTTGCACCAAAGCTGCATCAAGAGTGGTGCAAGGTTCTGTAACTGAGGATGCTGCGAACAAGTTGTGCAGCGTTATCAGGGACTTGTTTTTGCTTAACCTCTCCTTAAAAATCACAAGAGCAGACTGCGGCGCAATATATGCATTGCATGCGATGAAGTACGAGTTTGCTGCGTGCTTTCTTTCGCTTCAGTCGCGCTGCTGCGCATGAAGGTCTCTGCTTGGAAAAGAGTGCTGTCCAATACTGGCACGACAAAGGTTTTAAATCGTAAATTTTCTTAAATGGTACATTCATTCCTTCAAAGATAGTCATCATAGTCGCATGAGTTGTTATGCTGCAGTGTTATTGATTCGACGAGTTTTAAAGTTGTGTAAAAAAATTACCGACAATTTTGGTGCGCTAATAGCTTCGCAGCGTGCTTTCTAAGATCGGAAGCCAAAACAAATTGTAAAATTTTATTCAAAAACTCCCATGATGAAGCAACGTCATAATAATTTTTATCATAGGAATGTGTCTGAACTTTTCTAACTTTAACAATTATTGTTCACTATTTAGAAATCAGCTAGGGAAAAAGAGGTGAGTTAAAAATTTCCTTACTCTCGTATTCGCCGTTGTGATTGTGCAGATGCTTAAAATTTTAGATCAATTATTAACATACTTTTTTCATGTAAACTTTTTAGAACTAAGTGTGCTGATTTTTGTTCTGAATTTTGCATTGCTTTCGTCTCGTAGAACAGAAATTGAAAAAATAGCCCGTTTTCTTTTTCATATTGCTATCTAATTAAACTCGACCAAAATCAAATACCGACTAAAATAAACATGGAATTTTTATTCAAATTGAGCATTGGATTATTAGAAAACGTGGTTGCTGTGTACATAGCTTCACTGGCGCAAAACAACCGCATGGATCTGGCGTTACGTGATGCAACAAATCGTTGGTATTAAGCATGTTGTCTCCTAAGTAATTTAAAATGCTTCTAATTTAATTTCTTTGAAGAGTCAACTCTTAATTCTCCTTAATTTTGGAATGGCATTTATCTACGACAAACTGTTTTGACGCGTTTTTCATTTAAAAGATTAACGTCCCAAATTTGATATGTATCTTTACATATCCTACTAGTCCTAGTTTCATACATAAAACACCTATAACTACACAGGTCCCAGTCAACGTGTGAAGTAACATTTATTTTCCGCTATTTCGGGTCAGAACGTCGGCTTCCAAATTTTCTATTTTAATATATTTTAAACGAGGATGGTTCCCATTATGCTTTTCGTGATTGAACGATTGTTCATTTTCTGGCAACAGTCACATCAGAGTTCACACAGTAGTGCGTCACATTAAGCACTTTTAAGAACGCCTGTAAGTTATTATTATGACATTCACAGTGCTGTGATCTGACAGTGTCGGCAACTAAAGGGCCGTTTACACTGGGGGACATTTCGGTCGTGAGGCGCGACACGTGTATACGAGGCTCACCACTGAGTCTCATATTTGTGTGTTTGTTTACGAAGTTCCCTATTCGCCACTGTTGTTACGAGGCTCTTGAGTGTCGCGCATTACGAATTATATCAGAGCGAATAGGGAACTTCGTACACACACACACACACACAAATATGAGCCTCAGTGGTGAGCCTCGTATACACGTGTCACACCTCACGGCTGAAATATTCCCTAGTGTAAACGACCCTTAAGTTTCCTTGTTCCGTATTGTGTGATCGCCAAATTTGAGGCCTCGCAAAAACTGTACAGAAGATCAGCTTTAATTGAGTTAAGGATAAAGTATCATAGAACAACTTCAAGTCTTGTTCTTATGAAGTTTAGTTTCATTATTCATTAAATCTCTTGTTCTCGTTACTTGATGAATGTTTAAAATTGAAGGGGCTGACTTTTTTCAAACCACATCTTTATTAATGTTCTTTGACAGGCCTCCATACAGAATGTAACTGCAGCTGTAACAACGTGTGCAGCAGGATTTGTAAGTAGGAACTAACTTCGGTAACTGAAGTGACAAAGCAGAAAATGACGGAGCAGAGAGTAATAATTTAGACGCTAAAATGAAAGTGGCATGACGGCAGTAAGCATAGTCATCGCGGCCTTCCAAACGAGAACAAGGGAGAAACGGCTTCAGTCGGTCGGATCTTATATTGCTTGGCTCATCCAGAAATTCAAGTAATTTTTTCCTTTCCTTTAACGACTTAGATGAAACATTTCAGATCGGTTCCTAGTTGGCAATCCAAGGTCCCCACCGCAAAATCAGCAGCACTGCTTAGGTTTGTAGTTAGATAGGCTTTGTTTTTATATCTTACTTCATATTTTCTTCCTAGGTAGTTGTTGGAGTATCGTGCAACCGATTTCCAGTACGACTGTTCGCATATTATTCTTTGTTCGCAGTCTAACCATTTCGCCTCAACGAGATGCTAACGCTTTTTTTGCTCATCTATAGTTAGTATTGCTAACCAAGTGTTTTAAAATTTGCTCTCTTCTGGTGATGAATTACTTTAAACTTCGCTGAATTTTTCAGTGATAATTGCTGTACTAAGTAGAAATAGGGGTTATACCTTGAATAAGCACATAAATAAATTCAAAACGGAATACAGAGTATAAGTATCAAGAACCCACTAGGTTGGCTAATATTTTTGAGTTGTATATTTTTTGGGGAAAGCAATAATGTCATTCACAGGAAGCGCAAATGAAAAATACATTTTTGTGCAAAGGTTACGTCAAATCGAGTTCCCAAAGAAGGGACTGAAGGCAGCGTATTGTAAGTTTTAAGAAGTGTCCAACGGCAGTGAAATGTTAGTTCATAACTTCTCTGATATTATAATGGACCAAAATCAAGCTTAAGAGGTGGTCTTAAAACGAAAACTTCAAAACATTTAAGGATCATCGTTTGCATGGTGAGCTAGGCTATATGATGTGCTAGGGTGGCGTAATGTTAGAGCGGAGAGCACAAAGAAGTGCAATGCTAGAGCGGGCCTACAGCGTGAGCATGTTTCAAGTGACTGGTTGCTACAAAGTATAGTGTTGCTTACGCTCCTGTTTGCTCGAAGGTGTAGAAGAGGAAATATCAGTCCCCTCCCATCATACGCTGCATCTCAGCTCCTGTTTTAGGGTTACTAGATTGCTCAAAATTAGCCATGTGCTGGTTAAATAAAAATTTAACCATGAGAATTCTTTTTCCCACTGAAGAATTTTGGCCAGCATACCGCCAGATGCTGAAGCGAAAAATTAGGAAAAAATTATGTAAGAGTTTAATCTGAAAAAAAAAAGAAATTTGAGAGTTTTTGCCAGGAGAAAAGGGGAATTGGACAATCCAGAGACAGAATTCCAACAACTACCGCTGGAGGACAAGAAGGGTGACTCTTATTCTCTATCGCAAGCACAGAACGTGAGTTGAATGTTTCAAAAAAAATTCTCGTGAATGCAGCTAGATGGAAACATAGATCGACCTTATAGACATACTTTTGATAAAATCGTCTAAATGAAATCTATCAGTCCTCTTCAAATGCTTCCCTTTTCCTTTTCGTGTTGGTTAGTCGAGGAGTTTCTAAGAATACGTTTAAGGTGAAACCTCGTTCAATCTCAAAATTTTCAAACATGGCTTTCCCCTCCCTTCAACCCCATGCAAGAAACTTTCAAACAGATGGCTGTTATAAATAGCAACATAACCCGCGTTTTTCTGCCCACGCGGCCGATTCTCAGGCTGCTACCCAAGCCCCGTGCTCTGTGTCGTTCTTCAATGCATGCTTCTCTCTCCAGGGCCTTTTTTGGCGTTTTGTTTGCTAAATCTGGTACAGTTTGTTCGTCTTCCTTCCGTCTGAGGTTTTCAGCTTCCGCCACGAGACACAGCCGTGTATCAAGGTCAGTGGGACGTGGCGGGGAGAGACGAGACCCGGCCTGGCACCTGCGATCATCTTGCTCACGGTGTCATATGTCATCAACATGTTCAATGTCATATGTCATCAGCTGGTAGCGACACACAGAACTCAATTACCTATAGAAATATCTATCTTAGCTGTGCTATCTAGAATTATCTTGACTGTGGTAAACTATATGGAACTATCTAAACTATACTAAGCTATCTTAAGCTTGTAGCGATACCCAAAACTTAACTACATACATATATACGAGTCAAATGCCTATCTTAACTCTACAATCTAGAATCATTTTAACTATAATAAATTATCAAAAACTACCTAAACTACATTAAACTACCTTATCTATTTATACGTATTTTTTAGAAAAGTGTAAGTCATTTGTTGGTACGCTTGTATGTATGCTTGGTGTACGGTTGTCGTAGTTCCACTCTTTGCTTTTTGGAATGATATAGGGGAAATTTTAAACCTTTCTTTCAGTAATACCATTGGGCAAAATTGAACGTTTTTTTGCAACTAATTAATCATTCGCTGATACGCAAGGAAAAATTAACGTTCTTCTTGGTGCAACTCATGTTAATCTCACGTGCTGTATTGTGAATACGGTCTGTTACCGATATCGTTTTTGAACAGAATCCTTCACATTTTCTCTTCAGCAAGTATGCTTTGAGAAACGTTCGTTAATTTGAACCAGTCAGTTTAGTAAGAAGGGGCCAGGAGAAGATGCTACTATATGCTAAAGGTTAAAAAAGAAACTAATAATTATTCAAAAAATTATTTACCACTCTCAAGTTTTTTGAATAGAATTTTAATGTTTGGAATTGGATGAGAGGGATTATGAAACCCGCACAATTTTGCGAGGGCACAACATCTGAAACATTCCCAGAACATTGGTTTTGAGCCGAACTGACGAAACATATTTAAATTTTTCTGGAAAATTTCCATTATAAAGCTTTCGAAACTGTGAATTGTGCCTACGACCATTGTGATCTGAGAAGGTGACACTCTGTGCTATATATGGTGTGTGGGGCTCTTATTTTCTCGATCAAGAATACGCTGCTGCACGTGAATAATCTCGGACCGTGACTGTGAGTTGCTTGAGAGCTTCCCCTATGCCAGAGTGGTCGAATCTCTCATCAATTATGTTTCTGCCAGACCATCTACTGTTCCGATAATGTGGTGCAACACTGCTTACCTCTCAACGTTCACTAAGAATTCTGCACATGTTTCCAGGTCAAGTATCGAAGACCTGCAGGCAGCGAAATCTCATAGAGTAATATTTCAAATGACCATGACGAACTTCCGAACGCGACTTTGGAACTGCGTCCACATTGCGGTTTCAACTTATTAAAGTGAAAACATTACCAAAAACCTCTTAAAATTAAATTGCATTCACTCTTCTATTCGGTTCTTATATGCATTTTTTGCATCATTAATAGTTTTTCTTTAATATATATTTTAAATCATTGCATCGTTCTAACCAGTCCTTGTTTAACTAATTTTTGTGAATTACTCATCAGGAAATGATATTTGAAATCGAACGTATCCGCAATACTGTTTAAGAGAAATTTTAATTTTGTATTTTATTATTGCCAAAAGCCCAGTGGTGATTTTTGTCCTATAGTATTATTGAAGGCAGAGTATTGAATTTTTCCCCTCGTTATTTTTGAAAATAAAACGGGGTTGGTGACCAGCTGATAAGCGAACAAACACACAAACAATATTAGCAGAAATTCATCAGTATACAGAGTATTTACCCATTCATGAAACTTTATTATTGCTGTTTTCAAGATTAGGAAAGGAATTTTATTTGTAAAAAATGATGTTTTGTTTACTACCCGAGCCTAATGAAAAAAGATTGTTATTTCTGTCCGGATATAGAAATATTATATGGAATATAGATGGATATAGAAATATTATATGGAATATAGATGGATATAGAAATATTATTATTAATAAAACTATCAACAATTTTTAGTAAATTATTTTATGTAACCAACATGAGATTCAATTAATTTCTATGTGTAAAAATATTGATATGAGCAGACTGAAAAAATATTGATATGAGCAGGCTGAAAAAATATTGAAATGACCAGTTGCGGAAAATCTACTTTTGAATACAACATAGTGTTGAACGCTTGTCTCCTATACTTTCGCTTTCAAAATGACGAACTTCTTAGAACTGTAATTTTTTACGCAAAAACCGTTTTCAAATAAATAGATGTATGCGTATTTCTTCCGCATTTTCTGTTTTTAGGATAAAATCAGGGTAAATTTAGGTGTATGTTTATCGTATGCAAGTAAAAAAATTCAAATTTTCAATCATACAAAGTTTAGCTATATCTAGTCAATAAGGTGTAGGGACGGACAGACTGAATTAGCAAGCAAGAGACTGAGCATTATTATATAATGGAGGATCAACAGTTTCAAGTACTTGGCGTTTCGTCAATAAATGAAGTTCTTTTAAGAGTAGGAAACTAGTCTGGTCTCGTAATAACTTTGAGACTGGCAGTCGGTCCATAAATATCCGATACCTGGTCAAAAGTTTTTTCTGCAGTTACACTACAGAAGTATTATAGAAAATTAAATTTCTCGTGTATTTTCGTACGCTGAATAAGGACTCGGTGTAAGGAAACACAAATAGCAAAGCATTAATGTGATGACGACAAAAGTGTTGAATTATACTATCGTCTCAAAAAGTTCACTACACTCCCACAAAATCAATTTTAATGCTAAAATAAATAGTCTTTGAACTATCGAAAACGGCTTACGCACAAAATACTGAAATGCAAAAAATATCGCATGTGATTTAGAATGTTCACGTGAACATTCAATGAGTGGTTAAGAAAACTTTCCAAAAAATTAATGTAAGCCGGCACTGCCGCCTACCTTTTTCACTTTTCCCTTTTTTTATACTTATAGGCAGGTGAGCACAAGCAGCTCAAACGAATTTAAAGATTCACTTATGTTCTTAATAGACTACATAGTTACACTTAGCATTGTGAAATTAATGCGTGTACTGCACAGAGTACTTCTCTTGGTACTAAGGTATTAGACGGAAAGTGTATGGAGCTCTGTCTATTCACATGGGGAAATGGATGCGGGACTTGCAAATGTTAGGTTAAATTCCTCTAAACTCCTTACATTTTCTGGAAACCATAATCTAAAACAAAGAATGAACATTCTGAGCTTTATCACGTTGATAATTCGTGAACATATTTTGATTTCATTTAATTAAATTAATGAAAACAGGGAAACAATTTAACACGGAAAAGATTTACATACCCAGAAAAAGGATTTCAATGGTATATTTTTTTAATGCATCTATTCTAGCTATTCTGCTTGATATTTTAGGTTGATTGCGTTGTTTGTTGTGTTTTGATTTGAAAAGACGTCTCAAATTAAGGCTCCCATTTAAACAAATATTCATTCCAAAGAAACTCAACAAACGTCTTAAAGCAGATATTATTTTGTCGAAGAACGACATTTAGGATATGTTCGAGTAGGAAACGTCTTGGTTCACCAGTCTAACTTTCGCAGTAATGCTTGCCTTCCATCACAGTTGTACAGTTAAGCCTTCCATGCAGAAGTAACTGAATGTGAATCTATCGACTTTAAAGAGGAAAACTTTGTCGTAAAGAACAATCACAGTATTTCCTTAGAGCGAACAAATTTAAAACTCGCTGCTAATTGCAGGATGTTGGTTTTCTGGTCTTGTATAATTGGATTCGGTGTAGCTATTATGCAGGTTAATTATGTATACACACACTAGTTGATCTAAGTGTCACTTCATATGCTCGCCAACATTCCGAAGTGTTGGAAAAACTGAAGGAGTTTTTGCAGATTAGCAGCATGTGTATTTTACTGGGCGCTGCAGTGCACACTTAGACAGAAACTTATTTATTTTACATGATCCAGCTTGTTTCAAGCTCTTACAACTATTATTCAATTTATTTCAATGTTGCTTAATTTATTTCAACGATGTGCGTTAAGTGAATAGTTTCGACAATTACTTTTGTGCGAAAATATCTCTTCAGCAAAGTAGCGTATCAGTGATGATGAAATACTGCTCAACGTTTCGTTATTTCTAACCTAAATTTTTACGCCTGAATTTCTTGGCTCCATCCTTTGTTCTTTGCAGAAAAATGAAAAATCGTCTTCTTTCAAACGAAAGAAAACTGAAGGTCTGAGTTAAACCAGGTAAGAAAGAACTGCTGTTCTACAAAAGATCACTTTAAAATGCAGATTATACCTCCTAAAAGTGGAACTACATTCGATGTAAAATTTTTATTGCATCATTGTCAGTTTATTTTTAAATGACTTTTAAAATCGCTGCGCCGTTTTTCTCGTTCAACGCATATGGTCTTTGTCGTCATTTTATTGCAAATTTATTAAATTTCGTCCTTCACTGACTTCTTTTCTGTTACAACCAAAAATATTTCCTCAATTGTGTGTAAAGTCAATATACTGACGATTATGAATTTACTCCTGTTCTAACAATAACAGCTCTGACATCATTTCCAAGCGTCGAGAAATGTTAAAGACGTATTTCTTCGGTGAAAGTTTCCTCTCTTTGCGCCTCGTATTTCATTTACATCAAAAGCCCTTCAGCAACGGAACATGAATTTGATGGATAATTCCATCGTTTAATGATAGACTGCTAGACCCAACAGGAAGCCAAGCAGTGCTTTAACAAATTGCTCAGATTATTAATCATTTGTTGGGCACAAAGCCCAGCCCAACGTGATCTCGGCATGAGCTTCCGTAGGGCGCTATTGTAGCTCAAGTTTAACGAATAGATCTTCCCTGCATCGGCCCAGTCGCGGGTCTTGGAAGAACGCTCTTCTTCTTCAGTTACGATAGGTCAGGTCTCTCATGTGTGATTTGATTAGGGTCAAACCGCATTTTGATCGATCAAATCCTTTCAATATTTGCTAACATCTCAGCAGGTGAGAGAACTCTTTTCACCAGGCATTGAAAATTGCTGATTAAATACGACTTGAAAGATTACGAAGCTCGGAGAGATGATTGAAGTTGTAATGGTGGGGAGTTCGATCTCTGTTAAAGCGCATTCCAGCCGAGATGGAATAGTCCAATTACAGTGGTTGCTCTTTCTCAGCGGTGGAAAATTAATGATGAAATGTGAGCCTTTTTTAAAATGAGGGGATTTTATGTTGTTTGTTTCCCTTGCGTTCAACCGTTATCTGTACATCCAAAGAAGTTTTCAGTTCTAAGTTGCGTTATACTGGATTTACAAATGTAATACGGCGATATTATTCGAAAGATAATCATCACTTGCACATTCGAGCTACTTTATGCTTTTCTCTCGAATTCCTCGGATTTTTTCTGAATTATAGCCCAGACAGCGCCTTCATGCGCACGGCTGCGAGGACGCACGTAACAGACTGAAATTCCGATGAGGACTGTTAGGTTCATGCGTGTCATTGGCTGCAAGTTTTACTGCAGTTATTTTGCATTGGAATTTACTATCATCTTTTCTACGTTCGTTCAGCACCGATAATGCGAAACATATTTCTATTAAGCGAACATCCCGTTCATTTCAGTTAGAAATGAAGTCAAACACTTCTTTTTTCTAATGTCGGTTTTTTCTTGGGTATAGAAATTAATTCTTCGCCATTTTATTGCAAATTTTTCATTCAATTTTACCTCCCAATTTGGGTACATAAGATTTTTTTACAAATAAAAGTGTTAAAAAGAATCAATACTATCGAAAAATATCATTCAAATCAGGCAAATTTGTAATTTTGTCGGCTGTCGATATCGTGCTCTGTTCGAGCTGTTCGGATTATCAGATTGTTTTTTCAGCTATTTCCACTGCAACTCAGGGGCCGATGCGACGTATTAGTTTGTTTCTTAAGTATTTCCACTGCAACTCAGGGGCTGATACGAGATGTTGGTTTGTTATTTCAGTGTTCCTAGGCAGGAGTGACGCCTTAATTAATCATTTTTATTGCTACGCGCCGTTACGTTGGATTGGTTCGTAATTTAAGTACTTCCCTTGCTACTCGGTGCTGATGTAATAGAGTATTTATTTATTTTAGCATTTTTACAGCAACCCAGATGCTGATCCAATATGTTTATTATTTAAATATGAGCATTTACGCTATTTAACGCCGATAAAACTCAC
>JACJUY010000713.1:87405-101761 GCA_014220935.1 Platorchestia sp. MABIK | reverse complement strand
TGGGAGAGATCTCAGGAGAATAGGGAGGATGATGCAAAATTTCATAATTCAGACTTTGCAGCTTGTTGACCGTAGCTATGGAGGTGTAGGGTTCCTGGGACCGGAGCTCTTGAGGTATTGAGCTCCAGTACGCAATCTTTGAAACCATCTGTGAGCAGTTCTGGTTTCAACAATATCGTATACGAGCGCGCTTTATGTATATGACTTTGGCGCACAAGTGACCCAGCTCGTATTCGTACAAGAAAATGACTCAATATTGATCGGTCGTCAACATATCCATTAGATTCAAGGCTGTAATTTTTAATAGAATTTTTGTCTAAAATAAAATGTACGTATGAATAAACATATGCACACAAATAATCAGGCTTATATGATAGTTGTTGATATAGAAAACTACTCTAAATGCGATATTTCGAGTGAGACAACCAAGAATTGTGTTTGAATTCTTCTATTCTTCATTTGTACTGTTTACAGAGAGACAAATTTGATTCGGTGTCGCTCATCATTTAATTAACTTACCTAACCTTATATAGTTCATCCCTGACTCGTTGAGACTCCACTTGGGCGATTTATTCCAAATCTCGTCTCTTTCTTCCCGTGAGCTTTCTCCTGAAAGTACACCATTTAAGCATCGAGCTATTCTGCAAATGACATTTTTCTGGATGATAAAATACTTAAAGAGGTGTTTTCACCAATTAAATAAGTATAGTGACCTCAAAATTGGAAAAAAATTCAAATCCAAATCTAAATTAGTATGAACTTTCGGAAATAAAGTTCTTTTCTTTTCATTTTTTCTTTCTTTCTTTTTTTCTTTCTGTTCATCGTTTAAGCTTCTATTTTTTTCATTGTGCTCTCTTGCAAATCACCTTAAGTTAAATAAGAATTTAGTCCTAAATTTTTGTTTTTCTGTTGTTCCAGATCTCGCGCCATCGACGACTATCAACGCTGTTGCTATCATGAAGTGCGGTCCATGCGTTTGCTAAATATTTCACTCATTACAATTGACGATGAAAAAACTACCGAAAATGGACCTAACGTAGTATTAACTGTCTCAATATTATATTGATTTAACGTTTCAAAAATGAAGCGATCATATCACATCTAAAAACCTATTCGCAGATAATTATCAGCCTCGGAAAAAGTGAAAACATATTTCTCTTTTAATCAGGTGGAAAAATAACATCTCTTCTCAGTTATGCATTACGACCCAATACTTCCATCTGCTCTCTGAAAAATTTATCTAGGCTAGTAGCGCTGAAGCCCGTACTAAAAATAGGATTTTCAATTCTTTAAAAAACAAAAAATCATCCATTAAAAAGAATTGAATTGTTCATTCATTCCACTAAATGAGAATCTATTGACGAACAATTTCTCCTCTTGTTGCGCACAAACTGCTAAGCCAGAACTCCATCAAGAATATTTACTATTACATTTAATTTGTATCAGCACCTTATCCAGGACACTCCCCAAGAGATCTCACATCCAGCGACTACTGAACACACGCACTTAAGAGTACTTAAGCTGTTCACATTCACTGCAGCAAGATATTCATGAACATTGTGAGATCTACAAAGCCGTAGTCAGCGACCCGAAATGTCTACCTCCACACCGTTCGTGTGCGAAACATTCTACCACGGGTGGAGGAGCGTTGAGGGCAGTCAATCTGCGGCTGGAATTTCGCAGCTCGTCGACTCCGTCCTGCAAGGCGTCAGAAATGGCGTTACCTCCGACGCCGCTCAGGGGCTCAGGAAGGTGAGTTGGAATGGTTGTGTCATTGGCCAATATCAGTATTCCTAGATGCTCAATAGCCATATGAACTTTGTTTTAAAATCGTGACACTCGAATTTGTCGAGCACCAGTCCATGATGTCAAATTTATCCTCGTAAATTACTAGGCATTAAAACTATTTGACCAATGTTATCTAGAGCTAAATTATGTGAGAGTGAAAGCACAAGACGGACTCAGAAAGAATCTGTTTCTTTTTACCTCCAGTATTATAAAATTCATTGGATTCAAATGACATAAGCTCTTAAATGGTTTTCATATTTTGTGGAGCAAAGATTTTCTGTCGATAAATTCGAGGTTTAAGACTAGTTTTAAGTGAAGTTAGACCGTCAAATTTATTAGCCTCTGTACTTTCAAAAGTTGCATCTTTCGGTGAAACACAAAGTGTTGGTTTTCTTCAAGAAGCTAGCCGATTTCCCTTTTCTCAAGCACAATAATTTGCGTCAGCAAGCGTTTAATGGGTTTCACGATCCATAATTAGCACATTTTTCTAGGTTCTTTTTATTCTTTCAGGATTGTTTGATGCGAATGAGTATGACAAGATATTTCATTGAAATTGTTTACAAAAATATCTTCATATTCAATACTATTATCCCACTATGTATGTAGTCTAATTCAAAATTATGACCATATTTTGCACCCAGAAAGTGTGAGCACAGTCAGGTCTTAGCCACAAGACCGCCTTGCGAAGTAACAAGGTGCGCGACTGTATAATCGTGACCGAATTTAGAAGCAGACTTACAAATGAAGCCTGTGTAGCCTTCCTCCCAAAGCGCTAGGTGTCTTTTGAATAATTTGCACATCAATTTTTCAAATAAATTTCACGCAAAATGCATTTAAAAGCTTGGTGGAGCGCCTCACTGTGAGTGACTTGTTCCCAATACCTTTCTAAGAATTGAGTCTCGAGGTGAACCCAAGCATTGTATTTTATTTTTGTTTTTTGCTAGTAACTCTTAACTTTTGCTAACACTCTTGAAATTGAGTGTATCATCTGAGAATTAACTCTTACTTTGCTTCGTTTTTTCTCCACGAAATGTTTAGAATTGTAGCTATTTTATTTTTGAAGTGATTGTCTAGCTCTGCAAGCTTTTCATAATGTTAAGAGCAAAAATGCACTGTCGCTCATTAAGTTTGAAGTAATTTTTTTCATTCGCTCAAATTGCATTCAATGCCCACACACGCAGAGAAAACGAGAGAGTTCATCATATTCTAGACAAAAAATTTATTTTATTGTTGCTCTCTCTGATAGGACTGTACATGACACTATTTTTAAACTTTTTATTGCATCAAAATTTGCAAAAAAACTCGATTAAAATGGTTTGGAATTTTGCTCGTTTGAGGTCACGAGCAACTGATTACTTGTGAGCACAAAGTGATTCAGTTAATTTTTGGAGAAAAGAATTCCTTTTCATATTTTGGGGAGGTATTTTAAAGAACCATCAATATTAATGACGATGAATTCTGAGGCCTGGTTAAGCTTTCGTCTTTTTTTTGAGATCACAAACCTCATATCACACATAATCCTCACATATTTTTACAATATCAAATCACGAACGAGTTACTGTGTAGCGTATATGCATGCATGTGCGCTGAGGTTTAATCGGGAGATTAAACATAACTACACAGAGCAGCATAGCTGATAACAGTATCTTCATTTTTAATCCCCATATATTGCACCCAGGAGTTGAAATGCGTATTCTTTCAAAAGATCTCCCCTATTTTTAATTTTCTTATCATTTCGAAACACATGAGCTCAATGTGCATTTCTGATGGATCCCCAGGCGGGCTGGGAAGCTGGTCGAGTTCAGTTGCAGCTGTCGGAGCAGCAGCTGCGGCTCGTGCCTCTCAAGAGAGACGAGGGCTTCGAGTCAGACTCAGACGGGTCATCAGGCAGCGTGTGCGAGGACCAGTGCTGCAACAGCTCCGAAGTGAAGGTGAGCCAACTTCGCTCGCATGGTCCGATGTACTTGACAAGGCATATAAGGTATTAAATAGCGAGGTGCGCGTTTATGTGATCCGGGTCGTATGGAAATTGTCGGCGATGAAACTATTCTCGGTCTGCCTAGTTTCACTTTTTTATAAATATCATGAATACACTCAGCAGTTTGATTATACTTATACTCCTTAATATCCCTATATTTTTACGATTTGACAGTCTTGAAATACTCACTACGCCAGCTAATCTGTCTCTCTGTCAACGAAAGAAGAATGAAAAATAGTTCATTTTTTAAAAGTTCACAAGTAAAATACATAACGACCTATTTGATCCGAATATTTCTTGATATGAAGGTCCTAAGTTTATAAACAAAACTATTGGTAGACATAGCATGTCAGGGATTGAATAATTGATGAAGAAAAAAGGTAAAATAAATTTTTTTGGATATTTTACTCTAGGTTCGGAAACATTCATAAACATTAGTCACAAATGAAAGCGGAGAAACTGGTCACAGAAAACAGGAGTTTAAGAAAGAAGAGAAACGGAAAACGGAGATTTTTAAACTAGCCACGGAGAAACGTTGACAAAGAAGCTCTTAAACATAATTTTCATCACATTTTTATAAATGCTTAGAGGGTCTGCGATAGTAACCGTTGTTGTTAAAAATATAACTAACAGGTATAAACAATTGTACAAGTAAAACAAAAAAGGTAAAAAAGAGAATAGTAAACATTGCTTGATCCAGAGTTACGGACTCTGGAGTGAGACATGGAGGAGCCAACCTCTGACTTCTGCTTCACTCGTAATAAACTTAGCATCATGCTCTGGCTGATGTATGGCAGGCTCATTAGCCCCACATTAGGGCAACACAATGAGCGCTGATTTTTCCGTTTAGAAGTTGCCCATCCCACCTAAAACAAGTGTATTACGAGGGCAAATCCATCACTTGTGCCAAGAGTGAAATTTAAAACGTAGTGATAGAAATACCCGAAGACTTTGAGTTTACATCAAAAGAAAATTCTCTCACTCATGGTGGAATATGTTGGCTAATTTCAGTGAGTGTTTGGAACCTAAAAAATTCACCTTACTCGTACGTTCATCGTCCTTACATGATTGCAAAGAATTTGAAAAATTTATTTTATCGTATGGCATAGTGATGCAGCGGATGTGAGGAATAAATCTGACTCTGCTTAAGACCAGGAGAAAACTAAGAGCCTTCGTTAATGGTCATATTGGCCAATAATTCATCACGATTTGAAAGACGTCATAAGTTTATGCAGTATTGATATTCCAAATTTGTTTCAAAACCATGTTGTTCATGCAAGCAAACTTGGAAACCGCTGGAATTGCCGAAAAATACAGCAGGTCAGGTGTAATCCTGGGATTTTCTAATGAGTTCTAAGTTTTAAAAAATCAAGACTCTCATCAGAATCTGAATTCGTGCCCTGGCTGGTTGGGCTCGTGAGGCTAGCGAGAGTGAGCAGAGCGAGGCAGTCACGATGGCTTTGTTACTCCACTTCAGAAATGCAAGGGAAAGTAAAAACATCTCAGTGAATTGGGTCAAAATTTGTTCATTTTCACTGGGCAAAAAATCGCATGAATTTCCATTATTTCTTTCATCGATGAATTTTCTTCCACTTTTAAATGATTGAACACTCAACAAATTCAACTCGTGTGTCGCTCAAGCGGCGCTGTGGCAACTTGGCGTTGTTCTGTTGCGACTCGGTTTTCTTACACTCCATGCGAGTAAGTGTAGGGCAATAAGTTATTCAGTCTGACTCTTAAGTGATCCCTGCGGACGTAAAGATGTCCAGTGGTATGAAAACGCCCTTCTCATGGAGTTTTACACCCATTAATTTTTTTGACCAATTTTTCGCCGTAGGTGTTCGTATTACGTCTTCTTGCGTTAATTTTTGTATGTCATTGTTCGTTTTAGGTGTTTTTATTACGTATTCAGCCATTGACATTTCCATATCAATTTCCACTGAAGGTCATCAGAGACCACGTGCTGCGGCTGGACAAGCTGCTCCGGTGCGACAGCGCATCTCCGGCCTGTGAGTGCAGGGGCAGGAACTGCACGAACACGTCCGGCAGCACGTCGTGTGGCATGAACATCATCCACAATAACAAAAGCGCACGCTGCGAAGATATCAGAAGCAGTGGCGGTGGGATGAACAGCACCGACGCTTTCAGAAGCAGCACCGACGCATGTAGCGTTGCTAGCGATGACGCTGGAGCAACGGTCAAGAAAGAGGATGCAGCCTCCAGCAGCGGTGCTGAGAGTGAAGATGAAACCGCTGCTCAAATCACCAAACACCACAATGGTGAGTTCCTTGAGCTGTTTCTGATGATGTAAAAGTTTACCTATATATCTTTGCCGGATAAATGTAAGTATTTACGTTTACCTATGTATGTTTTATGTTAACTTATGTATTTTTTACGTTTATCTATGTCTATCAATGTGTCCTTACCGGGAGAGTACCTTCAACGCGGGGTAAAATGAAGCAGTTAACGTCCCTCTCGAGAAAGTTTGCTCATAAATTGTGAAATTTTGGCTCAAGTGAGTGCAAAAACAACAGTTAATTTTGAAATGGGAACAATTTTCGAATAATAAATATCGTGGGGACAATGTCCAATTTAAAAATATCGAATAGACATACGATACAAAATAAAACTGTCCCCGAAAATGAATAAGGTTTTGACAGAGTGCAATCGAAGCTTAGTTTTACTTTAATAGACTTATGATAAAAATCAGGGAAGAAATATTCACTCTCAGGTTTGACAAGAGTCCCAGTTTTATCACAATACTTCTCGATAAAAGTTTACAGAGCAGAAAAGAAAGCTATATAAAGTTTGCTATGAAAAATTTAAAAGAAATCCATCGAAATATAAAGTCACTTGAGTCACTAAGTCGCTAACTCTAAAGAAATGAATGTCAAATTAATTAATTAATTAGATCTCCAATTATAGAGAAATGAATCTCAAATTAATTAATCAAATCGCCAAGTCTGAAGAATTTAATTCCCAATTAATTAAGTAGATCGCCAACTCTACAGAAGTCAATTTCAAATTAACTGATTAAGTTGATAACTCTAGAGAAATTAATTCACACGACGCTTGGTCTACCTCAGGTGGTTGCAGCAGCGCCTCACCACCCACCGTCCTGCCCGACACAGCAAGGCACGCCACTCGAGTGAGTCTAGGCGTCTAAATTCTGTCTCAGTGCAAGGGTGAAGATTCGTTTGGTGTTCGACAATGCAACCTAGTGCATACGGAACTATCATTCCTGTGAACTAAAAAGCAAAAAAACAAACGCTTCGTCCGTTCCGTTCTGTCTGACATTTTGCGGGCCACCTGCTCGATGTAAAATGAATGAACATTAAGTCCATGAATTGGAGAATATTCTAGCAAATGAGCGCACTTATAACTATGGTATCTTGTTTGGGCAATGTAGTTGTTTAATTTTGTGTGTTTTTTTCTGTACTCTTCCATCAAACAAAATGAGCTCCTAGCTAGAAGAATTCAAAACACTGATTTTACCAATCATTGCTTGTCAGATCTACTTGTTCTACTAGCATCAGGTTTATCGAAAAGATCGAACGTTGATTAAACTCACAATGCTATGCTAACTGTATGTCAAATTTTCAATTTACATTCAACAAGATTTTAACTTCCATTTTTTCCAAATTTCATCGTCTGTGATGATAATATTTAACTTGATTCTATTGACATGCAGGAAGTATTGCAATATTCTGTCTAAAATATTCGTGTCATAACTAAAGTATTATAAGTACCGCACGATGTTCGACATTTGTTACAATTGTGTGAGGAGACCATTTCGCACTGACTCACTCACAAGTTGATTCAAATTATCGTTTCGAACTAATCATATTACTAAAAAACGTTTTCATTTTCATGTGCAACCCACGTCATTTTACAAAGATTGAACGTGAAAGACTGATACTGTGAAAGACGGGTACTATGAAATGCAGGTGCTGTGAAAGACGAGTAAGTTAAATTTAAATATTTGTCGTGCAATGATCGTAATATGATTAAAATACTTCACAAACCCCATGAAAATATATCCTGTTTACTTGAAATAAAAATTGAACTGCTTTGAAACATAGATGTTGTAAATGTGATAACCTGCGAGCCGAACAAAATCGTCCTTAAAGAGCAGTGCGAGCATAAAATGGTGTGGTGTTTCTTTTTTTAGACAAAGCCGCTGGTGAACTGGAATGAACAGCCAGGAAGGTGAATGCTATCAATCTTTACAGAACTGAAAAGGCTTCCTCAGCAGAGCTAGCCATCGACGCACAAATGTGCATATGCTAAATGCAGTACTTTGTTCTATAAATTCCGAAAGGAAATCGGGATTTGTTTGCTTGTGATGGTATTGATACTTTAGAATTGCCTCATCAATTTCCTAATGTCAACCAAGAAGAGAAATTAAGCAGAAAATTACATTAGAAATTTTATACTACAAATTCTCAAAATTCCCCAAAACTGTTGGAAGATCTTGACCATAAAATATGGATTGAAATTCAAACAAATATGAGTAAATAAATGTAAAAAGTGTTGCAGATTGTTCCAGAGGGTATTACAGAACCCTGGTCTTCTTAAACAAGGTTTCAACTGAAAGTGTTCAATTCTTTTACCTGTGGTGTTTAACTTTCTTTCGAAACGCAAAACGTTCTTCTTAGTGTTTTGCACAGTACTGCATCCTGATAAGAATGGAAATGTGTTAAATAAAATTATCTTATAGAATACATTTCATTCCAAATAGTAAATATTAGATGAGCAATGAGTTGTCTGTGTTTACTAAGTCTGTGTGCCACCGACTTTACAAAATTCAAATTTACCATCGGGAACACTTTCATACACTCTTCAATATTGACTACTCCATCCGTATCCTGTATAATGAACTACAATGAAGACAATTATCAAAAGTTAAGCTCCTGAGTAAAGTATCCGCGGCTGTGGTTAGACTATGGACGATCTGAAACCTCTAAAGCTGGCCAGAAGTACAACAAAACTTAAATTTTGACAACTCTTGACAGCGGACTTGATAAGGTCAAAAAATAACCTATCATTTGAATAAAAGCTTACCCGAAGTATCATGGGACGCCAAACTCACTTATGCAATGTGCCTACTGTATGATGCCATCACCTTGAAAAACTGAAGAAATGTTCTGAAACCTTGAATGTATGATAAAATATTAACTAATTACCTCATTACATATTGGTTCACTGGTTTTCTTCAATTGCTGATGACTCCGAGTTCATACTTAATATTGTTAAATTGATTATTTCATCTAACATGAAAATGAGGTTTTGTTATAAATTACTGCTCGGTGAGTGCCAAAGAACTGTGTTATTTTTGTAGAAAATTAGCGCGCTGAAGACTCGCAGTTAGCTAACTCTCTTTTCTTGTTTCGTTCGACAGTCGCCAGACGGAGGCGTCGTGGGGTCAACCGCAGCAGCGACGTTCATGATGAGTGACATCCTCTTCTGTCACATCAGCAACAACCATCCTAAAGTGGTGGTGCTCGTCGCCAAGGCGTCACTCTCTAAAGCCCTCCTTCGTGCCCACATTCTCGAATGCCTCTCTCAGCATGCGGCCAAGACGCTCTACATTCACTATTACAAAGCTCGGAACAAGCATAATCTTGATAGGTATCGCAATACCAATAGAAAGTCTGATGCCAATAAGTATAACGTTAGCAGTGACAGGACTGATGTTTTATCAAATTTCGAATCAAACAATGATGTGTTTGACTCTCTCAGAAATTGTGCGGTGAGGAAAGATAGTGGCACGGGAAGTATTTGCGAAAGCGGTAGTAATAGAGGATCTCTGAGATCAAATAAAAAACAGAGCAATTCGTGTGACAATATTAATATCATAGAAATAAAATCTCAAAATAATCCTCCCAATGAATCGCAACCATTCAACTTGCTTCAGCGCACTGATAACGAAGGCATAACTCACATTGAAATTGAAAGTGGTCCAATGAGCCTTTTGAACGGTGGCTTACTCCCGCCCGACTACAGTAGCATTATCAGTCTAAGCACTCCTGAAACTAATGGCATGGTGGCTGGTTTCGGAGGCGCAAGAAACTTGAGAAATAAACAAATTCCGATCGGAAACAGTTGTCCTAACAGCCTATTAATATCTGAACGTGAAGTTATTTCTGCGACAGAAAGTGATCGAAAATTTCGTCAGAGGCAGCCAGCTTTACTTCTTCGCGCAGAAGAAGAAGAAGAGTCTGTGCCAAAAGTAATGAAGAAGTCTGAAGAAGGTAGAAGTCGCAAAGATCGTCATTTTGCCGAGGTTACCAAACATCGAGACTGCGGAAGGCCTCCGCTTCCTCCGCCTTCATCTTGGGCCATCCCGGACAGACCACTCAGGCAGAAAACAATAACACGACTTGTTGAGTACAGAGATCACATTCCAAAGAGCAAGCCCTGCAAGACTCCTGCTCCAACTCCTCCTCCTCGACGGCACCCTCATGATTCATCTCTTATGCTTGTTCCAACGAAAAGCGGTCACGAACCCAAAAGATCCTACTATCCCAAAGAATCCCACATTGTAAGAGGCAACAAAGTAGTTCGTGTAGATTTTCCGACGGTACCTGTATTTAATCACAGAGCAGATCCAAACAACAATGCTCGTCAGTATCTCCATTACACCGGAGGTTGGGCTCACGAATTTCATTCGCCAAGAATGCGGGAAGTAGTTCTTACTTCTGAGCTAAGGAGACGCTCAAGGTCTAAAAGTCCAGCGAGAAAACCTCTTCCCAATCGCTATTTGGATGCCGTTTCCACATTTAACTTTTCCCAAAAACTAAAAGAATTTTCTGATGCTGTTTTCTCCAATAAGAAAAATCAAGGAAACAATATCGTTAATTCATTGCCTCCTGTTAGAGCAAATCGGCCAAATAACAATGATTCCTCTGCAACATCGTGTGATTCGGATTCTCTGCGACCGGTTATCAAGAAGGGAAAACAAAAAATGCCAGAAAGTGATAACCGACGGGTTACGTTTAGCGCTTATGCTACAGTTCAGCTTCTGAACTCATGATAATTTGAAGCGTTGTGACTCGGCTTGAATACTAAGATTTTTATCGAACAATAAAATAATCATCGTTTTACGGGTGGTGCTTGATGATGAACCTTAGCTTTTTTCTAGTAATATAATGAGTACTAAATCCGTGTTTGTGCTTGAGGCTGGAGGCCCGTGCAAATAATCTACCTCCGGTGTTCCA
Source organism: Platorchestia sp. MABIK (assembly GCA_014220935.1). NCBI lineage: Eukaryota > Metazoa > Arthropoda > Malacostraca > Amphipoda > Talitridae > Platorchestia > Platorchestia sp. MABIK. The sequence goes on along the minus strand of JACJUY010000713.1, from coordinate 90,775 downwards.
AAATTGTTGTCCCTTTGTATAGATGTTATAAACAAATGATTCTTCGAACAGAGCTTTTGATTTCTAAAACAAGTACACATTTAAAAGAAATTGTTTTTGGGTCACATCATTTATTGCATAATCTGTTTTCGAAAACCATATTTCTTTTTAAGGAATGCAAAGTAATGATGGAATTTGCTAGCTTTTTATTCTGGAAACTATCCTTCGAAAGACGTAGCTCTAAAATTTAAAGGGACAAATTGTAAACGTTTTTTTAGATCACGATAGTAGGAAGTAAAATCAAGCATAGTTGTAATAGGTATTTTAATATTGTGTTAAAGGTTGAATTGTGACAAGTTCTTACTATCTAATAAGGAAAAATTCTTGCTTTGGTATATTCGCTTTGAATAAAATAGGGCTAACACTAAATGATCATCAATGATACGGCGTCAGCACTCGACGAAGTTGGAGCCATTGAAATTTTTCATATCTCTGAAGGATTTAATTCTCTCTTCCAGATATCAGTAACATGTAACGGACTTGAATGCTTGATGGGTCCTTTATGATTTCTTTTTTCCTCTTGAGCATTTCTCTCTGTTTGAAAGAAAAAATTCATTCCTCTCATTATTCCTGCCAGAGGGAAGAAGCGCTTCCAACCAGGAGCGAAATTACTCACGAAATATTACATTTTCGTAATGTAAAAATTACAGTTTCTATAAGCTCCATTCGTTTCTATAAATCCTCTCCTCTCACGGGGCTGGCATCAACCTCAGCTAAAAACTCATGATTGACCGTTGGAGAGATGATCTGTTCAATTATGCTTCAAACTGAATGGACGAACACATCTTGAAAGTGTGCAGCGATAGCAAGCTTTGTTGAATGTTTTTATCTAGTCTCTAATACGTGAAGTTTATGCGGTGTTCTATTGTTAAGTTGCCATTTGCATATTATGTTTTGTTTCTATGTAGAGCATCCTTTAATAGCATAAGAAATCCGTCGTTTGCTTGTAGTTGATGTTACTTTGACCCTCATAAGAAACGCAGTGCGGTTAATCTCAGAGAATCAAAAAATACAGTCACCCATCAGAGCTTCATCTTTCAAGTTCGATTTTACGTCAGAGAGTGTAATATGCTGGACGGAACTCATTGTTTTCATTAGTGAGTAATTATTGTGGACTCATACTTTGAGCATTTATTCTGAGGATTGTGCCATTGACATGATATCTATTCAGAATTCAATCTTTCATTGTTCGTTAATTCCTCGATTTATATTAAGGAACTTCTCAGCTTGTACTCGCAGAAGCAGCGTAGGGCATTTGTGTCGACATTCTAAATTGCCCTGGGTAACACAGAGCTTAAAATGCTCACCTCATTCATGTTTGATATTTCGGATACGTTTACGAAAATTATCACGTTTTCCTTTTGAAAGTTCCTCTGCCTCATAAGTTGCCCTTTCAGCTGAAACTTCTTTGTACACCAAAGCAGAACTTCGATGAGTCAACCAACCAAGATCACTTGAACCATGGTGAAGAGAACTATGTCATTCCCTTAAAATAACTCTTCTTATTTTCTTATAACAAAGAAAGTCTAATAACATTGAAGTAAACTCACTTTCTTTAAGATTTTGAGGTTTTCCAACCTTAAGGGGATGGTATTTTCATATTTCATAAAATTCAATTTTTGCTCGTCTTCGTTTCATCACAACTCGTTAAATTTTCGATTACACATTTTCCAAAGTATCATCATTACCTCTAAATATAAGATTATTTACGTACTGAATTTTGTCATTAATTGTACGTTCGCTCGTCAGTGGTGGAAAATACAATTTTATCTAAACTTTCTTATTCATTTCTTATTTATTCCTTCCAAGTGCGCTGTCCTATCTTTGGTGCAGCGAATGGTTGCGTTAAGAAAACTGGTTTTGTTCCCCTTTATTTCCTTTCAATTTTCTCTCAATGTTCGATTTATTTTATTAACGCAGTATTATTGGCACCGAACTCAAGACGTCTTTCCCTTCCCATTCTCTACTAAAATGAGGTGTGAGACTTCGCAGAGGTACCTTTATATCATATATTAATACATGGAAGACTGTAGTGAGGCCTATTGTAACTCAATCTATGTGAAAAATTGGTGAAATGAACGCAAGCTGGTCACTGTATTAGAGACTTCCCAAATTTGTCTTCATCAAATTCTCCAAACAAATATTCTTCCTTAAACATTTGGCTGACCGATAAAATAGCGAACAGGACCTCAAAGGTCCCTCATTTCATGCCACCCTGACAGCACAGATCATTTGAAAATTAAATGCATTCCATGTGTTGAAATCAACTTCAGAGTTGAGAAGAGTTATTGTATTTCGTCAGAGTAATAATTTACGTTAAATGTCGTGTGCTTCTAATTAATGCCATTGAGAATTTGTATTAGACTGGTGTAGAGAGTGTATCAGTGCACAAAGCTAAGCAAAGTGTTTTGAAAATTTTATTCACAGTCAGATAACTGAAGCTCATAAAAAAAGAGACAATTTGGCATTCATTTGAAAGCACAGAATGCACGAAACGTAGGTCAACATGAGATGCCAAATTAAATATGTTTCAATAACTTATGTCGAAAGCACTTAACGAAACTAACAGCAAAACAAGATAACATCTCGTAAGCATATCCTGCACGCAGCTATTAGCGGTGATGTAAGTAAAAAGCTGATGACTGTTGAGGGAGCGTCGTCTAACGGAGCAACAAACGCGCCCAGGGCAACGGAAGCGCATCTTCCAGCCGGGACTCTGGAGCATCGCCGGCGTGGTGCCCGCTGTGCGCCGGGGGTGACTGCGCAGTTCACACAACGCCTAGTTTGCTTCGTGTCGTAATGCTCAGATACTTTCTCTTGGAGTACTTTGAACTGCAATTACCAAGTGTTGATGAAATTTGAATTACTTGTGATCAGGAATACAAAAAGTCTTGCGGTCATATTCAGCTGTGAATAGAAATACACAAATTCTTGTCAACGATCAAACTGACTGATAAAGCAAGATGGAGGAATCGTTTGACAGAAGTGATATGGTGGGCTAAGAATTTGAAGTTTCTTTTCAACCTAAATGGGAACCATAAAAAATGTATTAGGTAACTAAACCTATAAAGCTCTGGCTAACAATGATCACAAAACTTTCATCCTTCGTTTACTTGCTGATAAAAGAACTTCGTTCTTTCCTGAATAGATGTCAGTACGAATGTGTAGAAAAACTTAGAAATCACTCATTTTGCTCATTTAGAAATTGCTCTTCAGAAATTTCATTTTTGGGAATCATTCATCTCGGACGACTGCCAAAGAGAAATTATGTTGTTTTCTCCAAGAGACCCACGCAGCAACACTATTCCACTGAAGTGCTTAAGAGCAGGCC
>JACJUY010000713.1:44085-87104 GCA_014220935.1 Platorchestia sp. MABIK | reverse complement strand
CTCCACCGTAGGCGCACACGAGGTGCACAACAAACCTCAGGCGCTGGAGCGGCGGCTGCGCTCCCGCTGATGAGAGGCGACTTGAGAAAGGAAACCTCAAATATTTCCTGCACAAAATTCAGAGAGATCTTCAAATTCAAAATACCTTCAACATAGTCATGATTGAACATTTTAATGTAGTTTGGGGATTAATTTCATAGAATTAGTTTCTCAGAGCGACTCTAATTCAATCTGGAACAACTCAAATCAAAAAAGTTTATACTTAGTTTGTACTCATGCTGTGGTGAAGCAAGAGTAGTCAAACGCTGAGTGTTCCAAGTTTTGAACTTCTCGATCTTCTGCCATGTGACATTGCATTCATTCTCCAGGCAGTCTCGTTCCTAGAACACTCAGCCACTTCCCTCTCCTCCATACTGATGCTTTACTTTCTCCTCTCCCATACGCATCTAAATTCAACCAACGACCTCGTCAATTTCTCCTCTAATATAATGAGCCACTAAGCTGCATTTTCAGCACGAAAGAAACTAAATCTTCTTTGTTTCTGCATCATCTTTCGCATTGCATCCAGATTCCTGGTAATGTTGGTCAGTTACCGTTAATTATTACTCTTTTCACACTCATTTACACCTTTTACATACCTACTTTTAGTGCATGAACTCTCTACCCATTGAAATAAAATAAGCCCCTCTCAAACTGTGCGTGTCAATGCGCTTTAAATGATAACGCATATAGTTCAGAATGACTTATTTCCATTGAAATTATAAATCAGTGAGCTACACCAAGACCTTATTGCTAACTTAGCCAAAAAATTTTTTAAAATACCTTCATTCATTTAGCTACTGTTTCAGGTAAATTTTTTTCGACCACTACACACATACATCCACATTACCAAAGGATGGGACACGATAGTATTTACGAAAAAAAAACAGAAAGAACGGGGGTGCTGCAACATTTTGAGTGAGCAAGATTTTTCTTTGAGCCTTTCTGAGAGGCGCTTGTTTACCTCCCTCAGCACCACAGCACGTCAGGCAGCACACTTGCAGCAGCACCACAGCACACCTGCTGCAGCACGCCTCCTACTGACCCACTTGACCTACTGCTGACTAGAGCAAAGCACGGGAGCAGCAGATGTGGAACATGCGTGCACTACACAGCAGTAAACACACAAACAAAAATTTACTTGAAGAAAGCATGCAAAACATGTGTTAGGTCGTGGTTTCCAGTCGTAACACTCAAGTCTCAAAGCGAATGTCGCTGAAGCAAGATCGAAGTTATGAAGTGAATTAATTTCGCAGGAGTGACTAGGATAAACTTTTTTAATTTTTTGACGACGTATTTTATTTCCTGAAAGTAACCGAAGGCATTTAGCGATGTCTCTCGTGATGAAGTCTTTTACAACACGACAGCCCAAATGAAAGTTTTTCTCTGAGGCCATTCCATTTAACTCCGAAATATAAATGGCTGTCTGATAAAAAATTACTTTACATGAACTTGACACGATAATTTACCCCCAAGCGGAACTCTTTAACATTTTGAAATGCTAAACTTCAACCAAGTTTTTGAACGAATCATTTCAAACATCTTGCCAAAGAGAATATGGAAAACAATGTAATAATGTTGGGAGCGTAAAATCTCAACTTACGACTCACAACTTTATTAAAACTTGAGAAGTTATGAAAAATCATTTCTGTGCACTACCATGCAAGTCCCGTACATCGAGTACTTGACAAGGCCACCCGGTGTGTATTTAGTGTGGGGATGAATCTCGTACTTTGGACACCGCTTATCTGAAGCTCGACTTGTTCCGTCTGCCAAATGCTTTGATTGTTCATACAACTAAGACTCGCTAATTCAAGTAAAGTTACGCGAGTCATAAACATGTCAAACTCCCACAACTGAAGGCAAACTGGTGAGCATCTCAATAAATGCGCGAGCTTTATGTCTTGTTTGGAGAATCCCCGAGTTGATTCAAGAAGATGAGTTTGAACGTTAAAAAATGTAAGTAGGTAAAATCCCTCTTGAAAATTTAAACACAAATATTAGCTGCGTTGTTCTCCTGATTTAATAATCGTATAGTGTTGAATAAATTTATTGTAGAACTCATCAAAATCGTAAAATGAGCCTATATATAAAACACGCTATGAGGTGATATGAACCTTCTGCTTCTGATGATGGTTATGGATCACGAGCTAAAATTAGTTCACTGTAAATAGCAGAAAAAGGTTTCTATGTATTTGAATAAATATTTAATATTGAGAATTAAAAATAATGGTAGACTTTAAAGTTTAATTGAAATTGAGTTTATCCGTCATTGGTGACGAAAGGGCCTCTACTGAAGCTCTGGACTGCTAGGGACGGCAGTAAGCGCGTAGCTGAGATGCCGGAAGAAGACAGTGCAGCGCGTCCGCTAACAACTCTGCTACTCGCACCCACGCAGAAAAAGAGGAACATCCAAACGTTAGGAAGATACCAGCAACACTGCTTCTACTTCCCGTCCAACAAGTCACCATTTTACAGTCTTCATTTTTAACGAGAAGCCTTCATTTAACGGCATTCCCTGCGCAAGTACTTTTATAGAGTATTTTTGACTGCAAATATTTTTTTATTGCCAATATTGCCATAACTGTTGGTATAATTAAAGTGTCCCAAGCTCGCAATGTCGTGATTTATCTTCTTTTAACTATCAAGATGTTGAAACTGACCTTTGAAGTCAGAATCCTGGGATACGACGAAATTTTTTAATACATGCGAATTTTTATGTTCATTCTAGGGGGACTTGAAATTATAATTACATCACTTCAACACAATTCAAAAACTCTTATAGAACTTTTGTGGAAGTCAAGAAGTGTTAGTTTATTCTGAATTTAATTTCAAACCTTGAGTATGAAGCCAACTAAGCGTGACCACAATCGACACGAAGTCAAGTGTATAACGGTTTGAATTGTGAGACATTAGCATGGTAGGATGATTGGTGCTTGCGTTTTCGTCATGACAAATATGACAAATATGTAGTTCTAGACGAGAAAAATTGACCATCAACATTATTTACATTATAGAATAACGAGCAGTTCCACTAAGCGCTCTTCTCCGCTTTATTCGCACCTGAACGTTCAAGTAGAAAATATGCAGTAAAATGATTAATACACTTTTTTTCTGTATGAAATAATAGGAAAAATTTGTATTTACGTTTTTTACATTCGTATCATACATTTATTATGATAAAATTTGTTGTTTCCAATTATTTTTTCTGAAACTAGGCTTCATATCAATGATACAATACATTTATTAGGCGATTCACATGAAATCGAGACACGTTAAAAATTATTGCATGAAATGCTGTCAGATACGCTTGCTCCTATGGCAAATGTATAGGGTTGCGAAAAAGTAATTTCACCATTTTAAGTATTCATTACACGATAACCAATACAGCCACAAAAATTTGTTACATTTGGAATGAAAGAGAAAATCTTCCAGTTTTATTACGCATGCTTAAATCTGCTGCAAAACTCAATGAAACACGCTGAATGTTTACTCGTTGGTCCTTGCTGAATTTTGACATTTTTGGGATGTGATCATTGTATAAATTTTGATTACAAAATATGCTTCAAATCCGTCTCATTGACACAGGATGAAACTTAAAGATTTTATTTTTCATTTCGTATGAAACGCATTTTTATGGCTGTATCGTATGGACCATAAAAAGTAAACCCAATTTTAAATAGCTATATCTCAAAAACTATTCATGTAAGAAAAATTTTGAAAATTACAAATTGTTTATCAACCTGTTTCGAATCTATATGGAAAATTTAAGGAGGACAAATTAGAGAGTACTTTTTCTGCAATATTTTCGGTGACAGACACGAAAAGTGTGCTCACGCTAACAGTTAATAGATAATTCCAAGACTCCGAGAAGCCCAGGGAAACATTAAATAGAACGTGGTAGAGATTTTTCCTATGGGGACATCTAAAGCTGAAGTTTATAATTTCCCACCAAGAAACATTGGTGATTTGAAGCAAAGAATTGTCAACGAAATCAGCTTGCTTCAAGAAAATGATGCTCTCACAAAACGAAAGATGGCAGGAATGAAAAAGATAATGCAATTGTGTGTTGAAAGAAATGGTGCCCACGTCGAAGGAAATTTAATATTAGATACGTACTTGAAATTATTCTTTCTTTTTTTTAAACGCCAGAGATGTCTTATTACTAATAAACAGTTGAAAGTAACATTCAAAAACATTTTTAACACCAAGAAATTTGAATTTAAACTAGCTAGCGCAAGCATACTTTTCGTGTCTGTCACCAAAAATATTACTGAAAGTACCCTCCCATTTATCCGCCTCAAATTTCCCATATAGACGTCGAAAAGGTTGATGAACAATACGTATTTTCAAAATTTTTGTAACATTTAAAATTTCTGAGAAATAGTAACTGAAAATTGGGTTTATTTTTTATGGTCCATACGGTTTCAGTTGTTGTGTAATAAATATTCAAATGGTGATGTGACTTTAGCGCCCCCCTGAGCAAGAAAAATAACACTGTAATCATTGCAGTGTAATGAGGCTGCAGATCTGACGATCTGACAGTAAGATCAAGGTAGGAATGAAGAATGAGGGAATGCAAACAGTTTGTCTTCGAACGAAGCAACGAAAATAAAAGAGGGTAGATAAATTGAGAAATGTTTCGCTTAAAAATAGGGTGCAAAATATAATACCCTTACATAATTGCTGAGTACTTCAAAAAATTTAGGACTAGAGCCTATAAATTTTCTTGGAATTAAATGGTAAGTATCAAGACCGAAAAACGTCCATGTTCTAAAAGGATATACTGAAATAGTTTTTCCTAATGTCATAACAATGAATACTGATATTTTTCCCAAAAGTACAATATTAACAGATTTTGTGACATTTTAATACGATACAAATCCCTTCCTGTATTCATGTGGCCATAACAACCAAGGATGCTGCCTACCTACAGAGAAAAGCTCAGCGAACGCACACTCCCTAGTCAGCACAAATAATGCCCCAAATCGGTTGGAGTCATGTCCTCAAATCGGCCTGAATCATGCTTACAAATCAGCCTTCGTCTTAGCCCAATTGGTCAAAGCCATGCCCCAATTGGTCACTGCCATGCCCCCAAATCGCTGGGCTGCGCACGCTTCGCCTACGACACCAGTTTCTATGTGGCTATCTTCTGATCGAAATTCTTCAATTCGGCTATTATTAAAATGGCAAAATGGAAACATTTTGGCCATAAAAATAGCTGCCCTGGCAGCATTGAGGTCCAGAACCCCCTCTGAGCGACGTCGACCGCTTCAGATCACCTTCAAAGACACAACGATAAAAACAGCGAGTGGTAAACTGTTCTTAGAATCTTGACGATCTTGCCGACCCCTAATAAAATGAGAAGGCTTTATTCAAAGTAAGTACAACAACTGATATAACAATTTAACCTTTATTAAATGCATCGAAAGACTGTGATAAATGATGCAATTTTAGTATTTCAAATTACATTCAATTTTCCGTCTTAGAACTCTTTCACGGACTTGCGTTGTGTCTCTTAGGAACACAAGTGTGTTACTCAGAGACTCGCCCAACTTTATGGTCAGAAAATTCTAAAAAATGAGTATATTTAACAGCAGAAAATTTTACAGTTTCAACTGGAAAAAATTCCAATCTGAAAAGCAGCAGCGAACTATTTCTACGATGAATAAGAAATCAAAACTTGAAATAAATAGTTTGATATCTTTATTCGTTACGTATGGCTTCACAAATTAAATGAAAATACCTAATTAAAATATTTAGCTGAACATTCTAATGTTTATACATTACGTACTGTAAACAACATCAAAATTTGTGAGTTATTTTCTTCAAATGTGAGATAATAAGTTAAACACGAATATTTTATCTATCAGTGCACTGAGAATTGCATTTATGTCTGGATGTCCCCATCAGGATTGCACAGCTCAAGCTTGAAGTTAGCTTCAAAGTGCCCAGTCAATTCATTCAAAAATTTCCTCCCACATGAGCATGATGATCGTGGCAGAATCAAAATTTCTGCACAGGCGCAAGCTTCATCACCAAGCATTGGTTTACCAAATATGAGAGCAATGTTCATGAAGCAAGAAGTCTCATAATCTGTGATTTTTATTTTTCAGAACATGAAAATTTCAAGGACACCGCGAGGGAGTTTTTTCCACAATCTGGAGCCCCTATCAATGTACATAATCCTTCTTAATCTCTGTCATTGGCGAGGATCACCAAACAGACTCCATCTCTTAACGCTGGATCCCTCTCACCGCATTGGATCCTTCTCACAATGCAGATCCCATTCACCACGTTGGATGATCCCTCTTACTACACGGGATGCCTATCATTGGCTGGGATCCCTGTCACTGTGCGGGATCCCTCTCAAAAGTTCCTCTTTAACGCCCGCTATCAGCACCGACTCCCCAAATCGACAGCGCTCTGTCCGCGTCGCTCTCTGAAGGTCGGAGGCAGCGGGTGTTCATCTTCGCGCCGCTCTTTGTTCTTTCTGTGGAAATTTTCCTGCGTCAACAATAGCATTCCAAAAGAGGAATTTCAAACCTGCCATACCCGGAAGCTAAAAACCTGAAACCGTGTTTCTCTTCTCGTAATCTTTATTGCCCATAGGTAAAGCTTTGTTTGAAATGATTGCAGTTCCTTTCCTAAAATTAAATTTGGAAAACAGATTTAACGCGTAGAATTGACCTTCAAAGAATTTTATGATTTTCGTCGTAGATTATTTTACTTTGCAGGTATAATCATTAACATCCACCCCAAAATTGCTAAAAATTGAGAGCGAATATCAGTGTGCCAGAGAATCTCAGTGTTGTCAGGATAAAGTGACATATCAAGGTCAGTTTGCGCATCTCTTGCACTCAGCGCCAACTTTTAGAACATCTTAAAAAAAGATAGGAAGATGGTACGGGTAAATAGAAGCAGAGGAAGCAATTGTTCTTTTGATACTCCAAGCAAAGTTGTGGAGATCTGAAATACCCAATTTGTGATTCAGTTTTGACTCTAGGATAAGTTAAATTACACATCAATGTGTCAGTAATGACCTGTAAGTGCAGTTATGAGACCGAGAGCTGCGAAAAAATTATTCTAATTATGAAGCAAATTGAAGATGGTTGGCAGCATTTCTGTTAACTTTAGGGCTTTGACTTTATTATCATTGTAAAATGAAAAGAAGAACCAAAGTAAATGGAAACATTCTTCTCCCACAAATGATTCGAATTTTTTAATCAACTTCCCAGCGCTGACATACCAGAGATTCAAAACATATCTGAGGAAAAATTTTAAAAAGTTTAATAAAAAATTTTCATAAAAATGACTTCGTATTTCGATGTGCTTACTTTTGAAAGAGATACCGCATCCAAGCATCGCAAAGCAACAAGACCACCAACAAAACGCTCGCGATTCAGCACGGACACGCATGTTTGAGCCCTGAAATCGTTTTAATATTCACATTCACGTTTTCATTCAGTGATGGTCCGAGGATACACCTTAATTTCGTGTATTAATGAGTGAATAGTGCGCGAAGAATTTTGATTTTTAACAGATTGATATTCAATGGGCAACTGTGAGCTAAGTGACTTGAGGCTTTGAACAGATAATAAACGATGCAATGTTTCTTTATGATTGCAAAGAATAAGCCCGACGTACCACGTACCCACTCATGCGGCAAAAGGGTTCAGAGAAGTCATCTGGAAAATAATGGATGAACAAGAAATGTGACGTTATTTCATTTTGAACTCCTAATGGAACCCGGATGCAGGCGGTCGAATAAATCTTTTAAGGGCGTTTTTAGAAATGCATGTAAGTGTTTTTAAAGTTTACTTAATGATTTCAGATTACTGTAAGCATTCATTTAATAAAATAGCATAATCTTAGCTTATGACGGTAATCTTCCCTAATAATACCTTTGGTGTGTTTATTTATTTAAAAATTTGTTTAGCGTCCACTTTTTCCGCTTCTCTGTCACGCTCATATAGATGTTTGATGATTGTATCTGTGATACGAGATTCACCAGGGCACATGTATAGTAATATTTTTATCGCAGGTACTATTAGGATGGATATAATTTTTTGTCATCCACATCTAGAAAATTTTTTCAAGGAAAATATTGAATACCGTCATTTTTGACGGAACGTGTACATAAGTACGTATAATATACTCTATGCACGAAGAACTTGAACTTTTCAGCCCATGAGCAAGTTTTTCGAGTTACTAGCCGGCTGCAAAATAGCTTGCGTGTTGAGCTGCTGCGTCTCAGGACTCGCCAGATTAGATCTTCGCTGGAGTGACAGAACTTACCCACTGTGAGCCTTTTGAAATTCTGTAAAGCTAATATAGATGTCGAAAACACTAGTTAATTTCCCAATTTTTTATACTGGTGTTCTCAAACTCAAAATACATTTACAAGGTTTTAATTAGTTCTTTTCTGTATCAGATTCTTGTAAGCAAAAGAAGGAGTTAATGTTAGAAAACAATCATATGTTATTGGGAATTTGCCATTTTTGCTGTAAATAGAACTAACATAAGGTTATTTTACTGATATTTTGCATGAATCAAAACACCAAAACCTACCCGCCGCTAGCTTTCGGTGCTTGCTTTCGGGCTCAACAACTGTACCGGCTTACGGAATGAGGGGCAACTGAGGGCATGCCTTTCCTCTCATTTTCACATGAAGTCTTAGGCGTACATTTCACTTAAGTCATTGGCGTACATATGCATTGGGAACCTAGTTCTGTGTACGTGAAATTCTGCTCATGCTCAGATTTTGTTCCATGTATGAGCTCACGAATTTATTTATATCGTTGCTGGATAAAACTTATTCGCCTTTAGGACTGCGAGAGCGCATTTTTGTTAATCTAGAAAGATTTATTATGAGGTTCAATAACAAACTAAAATAACTTGCATCAGATTTTAATATTATTCCATTACATTCCTTGTGCGTTATACATAAGAAATGTCTATGAGCTTTGGCGAACCATTTTTATCATTCTGAGGTTTACATACCAAGCATTTTATGTTGCTACTGACATCCCCACATCAAGGGCACACAGCATCGCAAAGACTGCTGAAATACAGCTCTTGCGTCTAGGGCTGAATCGCTAGCAGCAGCATGGTGAGCGAGCTGTGGCAGCGCCATGTATTTCCAAACTTCATTGGTTATTCTATCTTAAAATTTCACTTGTTTACAGATATATATAACATTCTTGCAGAATTTTAATTTGAGAAACATTGTAAAATACCAGCTGATTGACCAGATGGGTCTTCCTATACCCTCTCTCACCTGTCTTCTCCGTTTTCTACATAACCAGTGGAGCAAATTATTCCAGTAAATGCAACCTGTAGATGCAGACAGAACCCTGGACCTTCTGGTGTAAAGAATAACGCTGCGTTATGCTTCACGAAGAGTTGTTGAGTTATTTTAATGAGTCATTCTTCAAATGCTCACACGTTGAGTGGATTGGGTTTTAATTGTTCCAAAATTCAAATGAGTTTTGATAGACAAATATATTCATTCAAATTGATGATTAACACGTTAAAGAAATCTTACAAAGGACTGGCAAGCGAACAGTAGACGCAGCGGCCAACTGTTGCGCATGGTCTGTAACTACTGTAGTTGTAGAGAAGGAATTTTTTCCCGCACTAATCCTTCTTAAAGCACAACATTTATTTTTTTCATTTTTTCTTTCCTAATTAAAGTCTGTTCGGCCGCTTAGATGCTCAAAATAAGTGTTTCCAAGTTGTTATTATCACTTCACAAATGAATGGTAATTAATAATGTTTACTTTAATATGATATCAATTCAGAGACTGAAAATCGTTGTAAAGAATTATGCTAAAGAATTGAGTTTTGTTATCCAAAAGCTATCTTCAGGATAAATGTTAAAACCTTTTGGACGGGCGAGGAATTTCGTGGTTTCTATGATATCGTAATGCTGAAAAAAAGCATAATTATTCCGAGAGACTAGAATACTTAACACGAACAATAACTTGACTTGAAATCGTTGCTCAGAAAAAGATAAATAATGAAGCTAATTCATGAAAAGGGTAATGGTGAAACAATAGTGCAAAAAGTTGTTCATAAAATGAGTTAAATTTTTTCGAAAGTGTGAAAAGAAGCTCAATCTTCTACTGATATTGTGGGAGTAGATTTACCATTTAACTCCAATCAACATTAATTTTCTTCATGCAGTGTTTTTTCGCACTCGTTCAACTTAATTCAATTGGGAAGTTGTTTCTCTACTCCATAATTGTTCGTGTCGTGCAGCGGAGACAGATGAAGGTTCACAGTGTCCCTCTTCAATCTCTACCTCAACTTGCTAATTAACTCATTTTTCAATTCCCTGTAAGGTGCTAAAATGATTTATGAAGTAAATAATTAATCTTTACAAATATCCATCCCACGGCATGCAACGCTGTCCCATATAGATAAGATGTATAAAATGACTAACCATTGAATTCATAAAATTCTTACCGGAAGAAAAAATTTTTCATTGATTAGTGATAAGTAAAGTTTTAAGAGTATCTTAAGTTTACCAAATTACGCAACACTGCACAAATTTAAATTCGAATCATCGATTTCCTACAAACCCCCTTGGGAAGATTCGAACCATACTTGGTGAAGGTAAACATTTTAAGGACGGTCCGCCCTCTGAGTCCAATTGTGCTTCTCTGCATGTCATGATTCGGCAGCCCGTGAGGGAGGGTACAGGCAACACGTTGCTCAGCACCAAGGTAGGTACACGACGTCCCGAAGCACCGCTACGCAAGTCCGTGTTCGGCTCCTCTGCCGCCCCCGCGCCGGAGTTCCTTATGCAGGCCGCCAGCCGGTCGACCTTGATTGCAAAGCGCATCCGCAACCCGTCTTAAGAGCTTCTTCTTTTTCTCCTGCAAATTACACAGATTGGCAATTAACGTTCTTGTTTCTGTCACCCTTAAAATATTCGTCCTGGGGTTAGCTAGCCTCACGCAGCGGAGAGTCGTGTGTTCAAGGTGTATGTGGTTGCGTGCAGTCATGAGAACAAGCAGCGACATTTTCGCTTCGTCGTTAATCTTGCGTCGTATTTTCTTCGTGTGAGTAAAAAAGCCAGCGTGTACCATACCTACATGAGTAATACCTGATAATGTTATTCACTTACCAACAAGTGAACACCCTACACGGTAAATGTATATAACTGACCTTCTCTTATTACAACGAAGTAAATCTTCAATGCAAAACTTGGTCATTTCTACAGTTCACCCTGTCATATTTCCCCCATGAAAAAGGCTCAAATCTCAAGCGACAAAAGAACAATTTGCTTTAAAAAAAAGTTCGTTCGTTCTCTAATTCCAGCGGTAATGCAATGTTAAAGTGACGTAACCTCTTTGACGCTTCCGTGACTAAAAAATAAATAGCTGTATAAATAAATGCACATGTCGATAAGCGTGTTCGAAAATTCGATGGAAAGTTTAAATTTCACTCCTACGTAATCAAATACAGGCCAAAAACAGCAAAGTTGGGACACCGACGAGGTGGTCAAATTTATGGACGTATACCATATGTAATTCTTCGTAAAGAAAATATTACACAACGCAGTGCTGTTTCAATCGCTAAGAAGTTACATTTTATGACTAAACGTACAACGAGGTTTAGACAAACTAGAAATCTACACTGAGGGCGTTAAAACTCGAACATTATTTCATTGAAATTAGTGTGCTGTCAGTATGTGGTATTCGAATACAGAAAAAAATTAAACTCGTTGAATGTCATGTTCATTTATTTAGTGAGACAGATGTTAAAAAATTTTGATTCACAATGAGCGTTTTCATTTCTACTCAATGCAACACAGTTAAGCACTGAAAAAGAGGTATGATGAAATGTTTTACAATCAATAACGAATATTTGTACAACGGGACCTATGAAGAAACATGTGAGGTAAATAATGTCTACTTCCTTTTATAGGTTTGTAAAAATCATGCAACAAAACGATTTTTCTGTGAGAGCTAACTGATTACACAGGAGTCAAGTCTACACAATTATGGGAAATGAAAAAATGCTGAATAACAGAAAATCTCATTTAGACCCTCAAAATATGTACATATATTAGAGGCTATAAATACTCTTGATAGCTCATACTAACTTCTGAAGTCAAATTAGTACACAGATATTATCGCATGCTAAATCTTCAAAACAAGAAAAATGAGCTGACATTGTTCTGAGGCCGCAGCAACCTCGAGTATTCAAAGCGCTAGGCTATCATCAACCTCTGCTCGTGCTGAAATTACCTAATTTGAAAAAATAATCGAAAACTCCTTTTATATTCTAGAGACGTTATTCAATTTCATTCATAATGCACTAATTCACCTATATTCCTTTACTTTTCATCCTGAAAAGGATATGTTAGCTTCCACGTTATCTTTTCCTATGTTAGAAAACTGTTATTGTAACACACACACCACAAACGTTCACTTGCATTGACAAATCTTAAAAGTGTTCATTTTATTTACCCACGGATTTGACAACTGTATTTATGTTGAATTTATTGTGCTTTATTTTGTAAAGTGTATTTCTGCTCAGAGTTTTAAATTGAAGGAAATATTGCACTTCAACATGTCATTTTCCGTCGAGTTGACACGAGATCCTTTTGCATAACCATAAAGCTGAATTAGCAAACGCTATTACAAAAAACATTTCTAACTAATTGCCATGACAAAGTTGATTCCATTCAAGAACACGGAAGAGATGTAGACAATGAGCACAAACTCAATGCTCCTTAGATAACCCATAAGACAAGCGCAAAATCTGCTCGTATCTCAGCGTGTCTTGATGAGAGCAACGAAGATGGGAAGATCATTTCAACCACTGACAATGAGTTTGAAATTTATGGTTCTTCTTAGCCCACGTCTGATCTTGACCCTCAGAGCAGCCTCGTTCGCGCAGTCTCACGCCATCATAGCGGCAGAGTCTCGCAGTTCTTGATTGCGTTCGCTTGTAGGCTGACCTTCGCTGAGAGCGATGGGCGTTCCAAGTTTTTACGACTGTCTTCATAACGCTCTTTTCGATTGGTATTACGGCTTACGATGGTGTACTCGTAGGGTTCCCATCAATTATGGAAATGAGAAGACGTTCAGTGGCAACACATGAAGGAGCACCACATGGCTTTTCTTTACATTTTATTTTGCAATCTCAGCTGAGTGAACGCGAAGGTAAATGCGTGTGCTGGGCATGCGAATTATGCAAGCGTCAAAATTGTAAAGCATCGATTGTAAAATGTATTTGTGCATTCGAATTTCTAGTTGTCTCGTTTCCCTAGCTTTGATTCACGACTTGCGCAGGACCAGTGCATTAGCGAACAATTGTTACCAATTTGATATGATTCTGCTAAAAAACAAAGCACACGCATTGTATAGTACAGCACTCCTGTGTCTCCCAAACGAGACTTGGTTATGCAACTTGAAAAAATTGAGCAGACTGGGATCACACAGAGATATTGGGTATTCAAATGTTATTGTCTGTTTTAAATTAATATTATGTTAATTATTTCCACATGAGTTTAGAGCTATTATAAACATAGAAAGGGTCCATAATGAAGCCATATCACACGTAGTCCGCCATTAACCACGTTGTTTCAAGGCTCCACGAAACATTGTTCCATTAAAGGTTGGTTATTCATAAATTTCATGCATGACTGTGAAGCTCTCTCACACGCAGTGTCATGTTTACTAATTTCAAAATATTGCTCATGGAATTTCTGACCTTGACGCCGATACTGGAAACTTTGTGCTAAATTTTGCTAACTTTTCATTCACATTATGCTCCAAGCACACGGGAAAAATATAGTTAAGAAATGTTTTAGGATCTGAGGACGTATGACTTTATTTGCAGACTGTGTGACTATAATTGATGTTAGTTTCTTTGGGTTAATTCTATTTTTATTTTCCGAATTCACTCAAATTACGAAAAACTCCTTACGAATACCAGGAAACATCATTTAGTGGAAACTGAAATTATCAGTTAAATTTCTGAAAAATTACGTATATTATATACCAGCTGGACTTCAAGCGCCAACAAATTAACGGCATAATTATCGTGATTTATGAGTGATGATTGTACTTTAGGTAAATTTTATTCTCCTGTACTACTTATTATGTAAACCAAAGTGAACAAATGTTCGTGCCGTTGGGTGCAGACTAGATATAATTCCTATTGAATTCTTGCGTGGAAACTTTTTTTGAGCAAAGCGTATTCCACAACGGGATGAACTTTGATCAGAATAAAAATGAAATGAATCATTTACTATAATTTTTTCAAACCCTTTTTTCTCAAAATTTAAAATGTGTGAACTACAGGAAACTGCTCAGACCAGACCTCCGGTTCAGAGCCTACACAAGAACAGAAGGGGAGGCTGGCGGTCGCCTCGCAAGAGTTAAACTGCTGAGCAAATTCCCGAGAACATTTCAGACGGACATCCATAGCTCAAGTCACTTGTCAAGTCGTTAAAAACAATGAAAGAATGAAAATTTGTACGGCGTAAAGTAAAATAAGTCTTCTTTGATATCGTGAGGAAATGAATTTGAATGCATGCGTGAATAAATTGCTGTAATTATCGGTATGAGCATCCGAATAAATCGCACTTAATGTAGTGTTGCGGTATTGACACTGAACGGGAAGTTAATATCCTGTTACGGTGTGGACGTTAAATAAATCACAGTTACTATCGTGTTAAGGTATAGGAAGTGAATAAATCGCAATCAAAATCGTTTTGAAATAGGGATATGTGAATAAATCGCAGCAAATATTAAGTAAAAATTTTCTCTTAAATTTTTTAGATCAATCTTTGACGTTCACTTGTTCCTCTCGTAGGCCTTGAGTTCGTTTATGCAAAGCTAAGAGTGCAAAGAGTCGAACGACTAATATAAAATACAATTTCCTTGCACGAACCGTCCTTATAGAACAACGATTAAGCAAAACATCAAAGAAAATGGGTAAAAATGTACGTGACGTGGGTCTTTCAGGAAACAGTTTTCCGTTCATAACAGTGGTTTTCTTCACTTGCAAATGTAACTAGACGTTCCACACAGATGTCATCAGGTTCTCTATACAGAAGTCAGATGTGACAAGTGCTGCTCTGGCTCGTCTTGCAAGCCTCATTGCGTCACCCTCGCGTTAACTAACAGTCTACGTTCTCTTCACAACGGAGAAGGAAGAAATGAATAGAGATAGGCCGCGCACGCCAGTTGCGCCGGCACTGAAAGTGACCAAATGACCATTAGGAAAGTGAAAGCCTCCATTCATTAGGTTTGTGAGCCCATCTGGCTTGAGACCGTGCTTTACTGCTCCCTGCGGCCGTGTGAACAATGCACCGAATGTCCATTCTTTTGGCTTCACAGCCTCATCGCTTGCAGAGACAACGATCTGAAAATAGCATGCACGGACGATGAGATTGAATGCGTGCGTGGTAATCGTTTTGAATGACACTTATCCATGGTAATAAAAATACACAGTGTCTCTTTAGAACCATTATTGTTCAGAGAAACAAATGCTGAGGAGAAGAATGGTGCAGACGTTTTAATCAGTCAAACCATGCAACAATCGCTTTGCATAGTGTAAATGCTGTGCTCAAGTGTGAAAAACAGTTTAACTTATAAATATCTGTTGAAAATAGAACTCAGAATTTCTGAGTAGAACTATTACAAGCCGATATTTTGCAACAAAATTTCTATTAGCGACAAGAAGCAATCATAAAAAACGTAAGAAACTCGAAGTAAGTGAAGCGAAAAGTCTCCTTCAATTGTGTCAAAGTCTTTTGATGACTCAATTTTCACAAATATTTGCTCTCCTAAACACACAACTCAATCCTTACGAAAGCAGTGAAAAATTTCACTCTTTTTGACTTGTGCCACAGAACAAAGACGTCCCCAGAGCGGACAGTGAGTTAGAATTACAGGAGTAATAAAAATTGGAGCGTGATCGTCATGAAAGAAATTGAGCTTCTCTCCTTTCCCCGTCAGCTCAGTCGTGCGGAGAAAACATTGTAATGGAGCTCATCAGTCGGACCACGCACAGCTTGGTTCTTGGGATTTATTTATCTTGATTTAAGGGGAATGACAAAATCTCAGAGCTCTTGAGATGATTGCATGCTTTCAGGATCCTTGAGATAACATTGCAAGCTTTCAGGACTTCTGAAAACATTTCAGAAGCTTCAGGTTAACTTCACCAGAATTTATACGTATTATAACTCTAACGTAAGAAAATACGCCAATCGAGTTGGAAATTCAGAATATTTTGGACAAAATGTTTTCAATATCGACTCATTTTCCTCAGAGTCTCTCCGACAATTACTGGAAAAGGAACCGACATTTCAGAGATTTGATGATGACAAGACAGTAGGAAAAAATCGAATGAACTTTCAACATTCCCCGAAATCAAAAATAAAATTTTCTTTCTATAATATGCAGCGACAGTCAAAATTCTGAATAGCACGGTTCCTTCCATGGGACTTCATTTTCAGCCAAAAAATAAACAGTAATAACTGTCAAACATCCTGAGCGAACGAGTACTAGCGGAACTTGATGGTACAGATGATGTAAAGCTAAACATCTTGGTTGTGAAAACCGTGCGACATGTGACAAGAGAGCACAAAACCACGAAGTCTCTGCCATAGATTCTACATATTTACCTCACAAAATGCAGCGTATTTTTGAAACGTGGTTGTAAAAACTTTCATAAAACATCACTTTTGTGAAATATTTTGTACGCGTCGTGTTAGCGCTGTACTTTGTGTGTGTCTGTGTATGAAGGAATGACTCCGACATTGCATTTTCTAATGGAGCTCCAATCGAAGAACAAACGATGTATTCGTTTTAGGAAGGGGAAATGTTAAGAAGTTAGTATACACATGCGCTATGTGTGATACCCCGTTCATCTACTCATTTCCCAAAAATTCATTTTATTAGTTTCCCACGAAATTTAGTTGAATGCCTCGTATAATGACTTAGCTAAGAAAGATTTAAATAACTTAATTGAATCACAATGTTAATTTCTTCTTAGTTGATAGTAATTCTTGTTTCTCTCTACCTTTATGCTTAAGTGACGAGGGATGAGTGAACTGACTCGTTTCATTTCATGACCACTTGAAGGTTGAGAGGCAAAGAGAACAGGAAATCTCAATTTGACGCGCCTACCTCACCGATGAAACATCTTGACAATAAAATGTCAGGATGCGTCACGAATGTCACAGCAACGCTTCCAATAACTGGTATTAACCTTTCATTAAGCCTCAATTTCGTGAACTCATAATTTAGTGAAGAATTTCTCACATGATTGAGAAGAAACGAAACACCGTGAGAGGATCATATCCAAATCGTCAGGTCGAGCTGCGATCCAAGTTACCCTCTCGTGACGCTGCTTCTTAGTTTGAAGTAATCATGTCGTGTTCTTTGCAAGTAATTGCTCGCAAGATCTTAGTGCTGTGTTGTTTTCCCGATAATTGGTTGTTCAAAGATTTTCATTTTTATATTCAATTATGAACTTTTTTTTCAAAACATGCGTACTTTCCCCAGGTGAGAGTTTTTCTTTTCATTTAAGTTTAGAGTATATCCTGAACTCCGCGCTTATTGGGTCTGCACACATGAATGAGAAGCGATACAAAAGTGTTATCTTCAGAAAATGTGTTTACTTGAGTTTCCTCTTCATAAAATTCACTTCCCAACTTAAGATGATCAAATACAGCATTCAAGAGGGGAATGTTGTAAATGTTTTCTTCGGGAGTCTTCAGTTGCAAAAAATGACAAACATTTTGAACATTTTGAACGAATACATTACATATTGTACGGGTACATTTTGAACGAATGGGTACAATATTTGGATGATCGTAACACTTTCTTTTATTTCCCTACAACATAAGTACATTAAATTTTAAAGGACAAAATAAAATGTGCAATTCATCAAGAATAGCATTCTAAAATGTACCCACTAAGTTTACGAACAGATGCATTCTCTCTTAGTACATTTTGTGAACTCTTAGAACACAATCTTGAAGAGAGCAGACGTAGGGGGAAAATTCTTTCTCTCTTAATACAGTTTACGAACTTTTAGCCCGCAATCCTGAAGAGAGCAGATGTGCGGTAAAACTCGGCATGGAACACAGCGCTATGGCCTGGCCTGGTGCAAGTGCCCCTTCGCAGCGACGCCCCGCACTGCGTCAAGACAATGCCACAAAAGTTCTCACGCTTGCGCGTTCCTCAGACGTACGCCTCGTGTCTCAAGATTGCCGTGCGTGTTAAACTTTCTATATTGTGTTCAAGATCCCAATGATAATAAGCGCGACGCTTTTCACTGTCGCCGTGTATTGTTTAAGGTCATTTGAAGGTTTTTCATTCTCGGGCTTCCGTGATTTACGAGAAGTTATGATTGGTTATGTGTAGACATATACTGTAATTCTTACGAGCTTCATGCGAGTTCACTTCTCTACGTGTACGCAATGGCATCTCATGACTTCAATGAATAGCCCGGATTAAAATTTATTTACCTGAAAAGTTTATGCTCTTAGACACTGACTTGAATCTTGTTTTAAAGCCTGAATACCAAGATACTGATTACAATTTAAGATTAAACGCTTGAACCATTAGAAATTAATCGTATACATCAAAACTTATATAAGCGTCTAGTCAAAGAAATAATTAGCTTAAAATTTTTAAATAATAAAAAAATTTCACCTAATGTCCTCCTTCGTATATAAAAATGACAAAATTTAAGAAACTTTTTAATTTGTATCTTGGCGATTCAACTAAATACAATTGAACAGATTCAATTGAAAGCCAAGTGTGGCTGTTGAAAGACATGGCACTTGTGGTAGCTGAAGTGTGTACGCAGTAAATGCGTATTTATCCTAGAGTAATATTAATTAATGTTAATGACAGAATTGATGGCATGATTTGACATTTGCATGTCTCTGCATCATTTGCACCGAATCAAAGCTATGTTTTAATTAAAGAGAAAAAGAAAAAAAAATTACTTCCAGTAAAATTGGCATGAAAATCATCAACATTAGTTTTTAAATTGTCTTACTATGGATAAATTTTTTAGTTTAAAACATATTTGAGGATAATAGTAGCCATGTTAATAGGTAAACAAACATGAAAATGTATCTTCTTGGTCAAGTTATTCCAAGTTTGATGGCGCTTATAAAAAATTAATAAAAAACATTGAAATCCTCTTGACGTTTGTGCTTTAGGTCTGAGATATCACAGAATAATGTTCAAAGTTTAATGGGTGTATTTGAATAATTCTACGTCTTAAACCAAAGGTCGACATGGAAGAAATTCGAAACTCTCTTTTGGCTCATAAATATCAAAATTTAAACCTGATTTCTTGTCACATGCTACCACAAAATAAATTTGTGATATTTTCTACACAAGTAATGCGGGCACGAAAGATTCCCGAAAGACAGAAAACAGAACAGGATTGTTGCACAAAGCTCTTCAAAACATTTAAAAGCTCAAATGGAACCCTCAAATCAACATTTATTCTGATAAAAATACCTCAAAGCGGTTTACTATTGAAGTTGAGTGAGTTTCAAAGGAGTTCAAGTTTAAGAATTAGTAGTTCGAGTAGAAGTCTCAGTGAATCCTTCATATGAAGTTTCTAATTCACGTTCGATTTCTTAACTATTTACAGACAATGAGGCATGGGATTCACGATTACAATGCAACGATATGATATCGAAACTAGCAATTTTTTCGTCGATGCAAGAAATGCGGCATTGATGACAAAATTGAAAGTCACTGACATAACAATTTTGCACTAAATCCTGTACCCAGTCAAACTTTTTCGCCGGAGCATGCATGTTTTCCTCCGCCCAAGCGATTCAATTACTTGGGAGGAAGTACTTTGTAATTGCCTTCTTGGAATGCACAGCAGCAACAACTTATTGTTAAGATGCAAAATCACGAGCTATTCAGGCTTTGAATTCTTTCATTGAGAGATTGTTATACCCTCGGGAAATTTGTTCCACAGAAAGGGGCCTGGCACTGAAAGAGCTTTTGCTGTTATGTAATATAAACCATATTACTCTCTGTGCCCCGGTTTTTCTCAATTTGGCTTTTGGTTCGTTATTGTGAATGTAGAATTGTTCACTATCAGCAGTGCTCCAAGTGAGGTATGAATAGGAGTATACGAATCTGGCTTTATGAGTGAGGAACCTTTCTTGACTTGGGTCCAGCCGAGCTTATTTAGAAGAGGAGGTTGCATATGATCGCTCTTTTTGAATTAGCCTCTGCCTACTACCTTGGCAGCAAAATTCAAACATTTTTAACTGTCTCTGATATTAGGGAGTAATATTAAAAACAATGCTGGGGAATTTCTCCCCAAACTAGGATGTACTAGGCAGGACTCGAGAACACTAAAGATTGGATGGCGAACAACTCAGGCTTTTCGTAGAGCAAACTTTTATCCGATGGAAAAACAGTTAGGTTCCTTCAATTATGTACATTCTTTCTCTCCGTGGATTTTGATTTTGAAGACATGATTTGAACGAACCAAATGCTTAAATTTCTAATTTTCTCTAATGGCTCGAATTCATTAATTTCAAGCGGTAAAGCCAGATTTAGTCATTTTATAATAGCGTCTTTGGATTTGAAACGATAATTTGTATTTTGTTTTGCATTAAGTTTGAGACAATTTTGATCATACCATTATTTCTTGCTGCTTCAGAGGCTTTCAGCATTTATTTGGGTCTTGAGAAATTGAGAAAAACCGTGTTTCAGAAGCATCTACAGGTGCAAATCTGAGCGATGTTTCATCCCCAGATACTACAAACAAATGGAGACCAAAGCCGTTTAGCGTAACAGAGATATGAAAAATCTTATCCCAACTAAAAATACTAAAGCGACAGGACATGATGGCATTACCCTCCAATATATGAAAGACAGCTTCCCTGCCACAGCACCCCTGATTTTTTTGATGATAAATACATCTATAGCCACAAAAAAGTTACCCGATCAATGAAAACTATCCATTATTAAGCCATCACATAAATCTGGTGATATCGATATAGCGTCAAACTACAGACCAATCAGTCTCCTGCCTGTTAGGTCCAAAATATAAGAAAAATTAATAACAAACCAGCTCTCGTCTTACTTGGACGAGTCACATCTATTTCACCGTAATCAATACGCTTACAGAAGAAACACCAGCACTCAAACACCAGAAACACCAGTACTGCTTAACATAACAGAAAAAATTTACAATGATATGGACTAAAAACAATTAACTCCCCTACTATTACTTGATCTCTCTAAAGCTTTCGACAGTGTTGAGCATAAATAATTTCTACAAAAAATTTCAAACCTCAGAATAGACACTCAGTGGTTTGAAAGCTACCTACTAAACCGCTCTCACGCAGTGTGCTTGAATAACAAAATGTCACCATTCATACCAAATCATTTTGGCGTTCCCCAAGGTTCAATCCTCGGCCCATTACTATTTTCAATTTTCATCAATGATTTCCCCACTATGCCGGCAAACACAAAAATCTCAATGTATGCTGATGACGTACAAATCGCCATGACAAGTTCGACAGCAGATTTAAAGGAAACACAAGCCAACGCTGAAGACCTTCTAAGGCCGCCGTCACACGGAGACCAAATGGTAACGTTTCGTCATAATTTTCTACAGTCAGCGGCACCAATAGGTCTGTCCAACGCCACGAAACCGTCAGATTTCAGCCTTAGTTTGAGACCAGCTTAGTGTAACTAAGGCCGAAATCTAACTGTTTTGTGGCGCTTGATAGACCGATTGGTGCCGCTGACTGTAGAAAATTATGACGAAACGTTACCATTTGGTCTCCGTGTGACGGCGGCCTAAGAAATCTAAAATTGTGGTATGACCATAGTGACCTCAAACTTAACGCAGGTAAAAAGCAATGCATTATTGTTGGATCACAGAATTGTGCGACCAGAAATTTACCACCATTTGCACCAACATTTGGAGACGATAAAATTGAACCAGTAGATAAGGGAAAAAAATCTTGATGTTTGGTTCGACAAAAATATGACTTTCTAATTACAGGAAGAAACAGTGTGCAACAAAATTAACGAAATCTTAATGATCTTCCATCGAATTAAGAACACACATGACAAAAAATTCAGGTTATTAATAATTCAGTCTAATTTTATCGCGTCTAGACCACTGCAGTCTAGTGTGGGGAGATTTACCTCAATATCGTTAAAAAGAGTTGCAAAAATGTATTAACTTTGCAGCTAAGTTGAATGCAAAGGAAATTTCAAGAAACCCGATTATGCAACCCCTCTTTTAAGAAAACTCGACTGGACCCCAATACCGAACAGATTCATGATCCAAAAAGCTCGACGACTGTTCTCATCTCTGTGCCTCCCTCAGATTAATGCAGATGTGGTAAAAAATTTTCCATCCAATATCACGAACAAAAAACATATCGGAGGAATGATGTCTTGGTCAGTTACAGTTCATCTTACGTAGGACAAAAAGCTCTCTCAGTTTCTGGAGATCTTTTGTGGAACAAGCTTCCCCAGCGTATCAAAAACTCTAAAACTGTAAAAGAATTTAGAGCAAATGTGTCACGTCATTTTGCATCTCTGTTATAGGGCGTGCTGCACTTTGGTGTGAATTTCCCCCTTACCTGAAATTTTGATTTTCCTGAAATTTCTGTGTAGAAAAGTAGTAATTAGTTCTTTTTTACGTTCGCTAAGTCATTCTAATATTGATCTTAATTATTTCTGTCGACTATACTGAGCAACACAACAGTTAGCTCAATGAATGAAGGTCTTTTTTTTAAATTATTAGTTGTATTCTCTCAAACTTTCACATTTTTACTTTTTATTTTCCATTTTGTGTATTTATATTTAACACCCGCATGATAAACAAACTTTGAAATACATTTTTGTGTGTACATTAGTATACTGATTTATAGATGTGGGGGTTATGCTATGTTTTTAATAAATTAATTTTTGGCTAACCTTGCCTCACTATTTCGAAATCATTCACGAAGGTGTTTCAATCGATTTCGGCTGAGCTGGGGGGGAGGGGGAATTTAGCATTTTTTTCCATTTTTCTGTGCTTCAGCGCACACTAGCACTGGACTTTCAAATCGGCAAAAACTTAATATTTCAGTAAGTCAAATTATCGCTCTGAACCACTTTTTAATCTACCTCTACGTGCCAAATTTTGTATATATTTGCCACTCAGAAATGATTTCCTGCCGCAATAGTATTCCATTTTATCCCATGTACCCATGTCCGTATAATGCTGAAGAAAATACCGATGGGATGTGAAACTCGAGGTGTTTTTTGATTTTTTTTTTTGTTGTTGTTGTTCCTTGGCTGTTACCTGAGATTTCATAGAAATTTCTATCATGAAATTTAAAACCAGTTCATTTTTTACATTTTTCGAAATCGTTTTTCTTTTTGGGTTTTTGTTCCAAAAAGTTCTTATGATTTCAGTGAGCTCGACCCTCATTTTTGATGTAGTAGGAGCTAAATTGTTTTTGTCTTCTTATCTCTAATACTTTTTCCCTTATGTTCATTTTCAATACGTATATATATTAATATGTGTGCGTGCGTGCGCGCATATATATGTACGCTCGCACATACATGGATATATCTGTGCATACGTATGTAGGTATATGTATATCTACATAAATATATAAACACGTTTGTATCTCCATTTTTTACTTGAAAATAATCCGGCTAATTAATTTTATTGCTCTTGCGAAATGATTCAAAAATAGATTTATCACTACCCCAGAGAGCGTTTCTGTGAATAGGAAAAATGAAAAATACAATTAGACAAATGAAAAAAGCGAAATTTGATCATGTGAATCGTGAAAAACTTATCTTTCTGTCTTATGTTGAACAAGCTATGAATTTTCTTTTTGAGTATATGTTTGTTTACGCGTTTTTATCAAAATTTTGTAGATATTTGCTACTCATAAGTGAAATCTTACTTGCTAACACGGTATCTCCATTTTATCCCATGCATCCCATGTCCTCATGATGTTCTTTAGAATACCGAGAAGATTTGAAACCCGAGATTTTATTTTTTGCTGTTGTTGTTCCTCGACTGTAAATTGAGTTTTCTTAAAAATTTCTGTTAAGAATTTAAAAACCATTCCATTTGTACGTTTTCCGTAGTCTTTTCCCTTTTTCTTATTTTTTTCATGTTATCTCTTTCGATTACACTGAGCTTGACTGTCATTTTAGATGCAGCATGAGCAAGATTGTTTTTAATGTTTATTATTATTTTTTACATACATTTTCAATACGTTTATATATGAATATGTGTGTGCAAGTGGGTGCGTGTGTACGTGTGTACGCACTCATACATTTATGTCAATGTGTGTGTGTACAAAATACATGTTGAAATGTATACATGCAAATGCATATACAGTATGTGTTTCTATTTCTATTTTTTGCGTAAAAACCAAACCTCAAGACACATTGCATTTTATATACAGCTCTGCGACCAGTTAACACTGAACCGCATTTTAGAATTTAAAGATATATTTATTGCACTTGTTTAATGATTCAAAAATAGATCTACCACTACCCCACTCTGTGAATAGAAAAAATAAAAAATATAAACAGACAAATGGAATAAAGCTATCGGGAAAAAATTATCTCTCTGTGCGTATGCTGAACAAGCCATGAATTTCATTTTGCGTGTAAATTTGTTTACGCGTTTCTTGATGTGCGTGTTGTGTTGCGTGATGTTCTTTATAAATTACTTTATGACTTACCTTTTCTCACTACTTGATGGTCATTTACGACGGTGTTTCAAGCGGCTTCGGTGTAGCGTTTTTTTTTTTTACTTCGATTCAACAAATAGTTTAGGAATTCCGAAGAATTCTCTAGTATTATTTGAACTTTTGAAAAGTTGTCAGTTATCTCTTGGAACATAAAATATTAAAGAAATAATATTTTTGATTTATCTACCCCTTGACAAGGTTAATCTATTTGCTCGCCACGTAGGGTTTGTCTATTAGTACGCCTCGTATGGATGATCTATTTGTATTCCTTGGATAGTTTGTCTATTAGTACACTTCGTATGGTTTGTCTATTAGTACACCTCGTATAATTTGTCCATTAGTACACCTCGTAAGGTTTGTCTATTAGTACACATCGTAAATTTGTCTGTTAGTACACCTCGTATGGTTTGCCTATTAGTAGGCCACGTATAGTTTGTCTATTAGTACTCCTCGTATGGTACGTTTGTCTAAGGACGTCTTATATTAAGAAATTTTTAAAAGCCAATATGTTGTCATGTATCTCATGTGTCAACTTTTTTGGAAAGAATCGTTTTTTTCGAGTAATTCAGCCACAATACTTGTCATCGCAATTTGAACATCATCTACGTACATAGAAATATTTGAGTCAGAAGGTATTGAAGGGAAATCTTTGGAAAATTGCGAAAAATTAGCTGTCCAGGAAGGGCTCCTTGGAGAATACTAAATTTATTTGGAATGAATCAGAACAACTTGTTGTCTAAAGGGACGACGTGAGATCGATTTGATAGTGCATTTCAAATCAATGTATGTCTGCTCTTAAGTTCGACATTCTTTGTAGAAGTCGCTTGTATCCGACACTGTCGAACGCTTTAGAAAAACCTTATCGCAGTAAGAGTGTTACAATTTTTCAATCGATGTCTCGGTATGTTTTTTCTGTGACATTTAGCGAACTTAGTTCTAGTTTTCCTTCAGTACTAGTTTTCCTCTTGTATACAAATTGACTTTATTAAAGTGTATTTGGTTCATTCAAGTGAGAGGAGAGCTGACTGTTCATAACTCTCTCTATTATTATGGATTTGACAGTCAAAACACAAATAAGCCTGCAATTTAAGGCCGCATCAGTGTCAACAGTTGATGTCAACTTTATAATAACATACGCCTGTCCAAAATGATGGAGTTACTCATATAATGTTCTCATATCCCACTGTGGAAATAGCATGAAAATTTAACGACTATATATTCAGTCTAGTATGCCCATGTCTGTGTTGTTTCCCACTAGACTCGTTGCAGCACGACAGCTCTACACAGCGGCGCCTGGAGTTACGCCACACTCAATAGCAGCTACATCGGCATTGTTCCGACACCTCGATGACTCTTGCGCATGATCCCAAACTGCTTCTTCCTCTGAATTATTACCCAATTTCACCAGGCTACCTTTCTTTCCTCAGTTACGTATGCTATTAAAGAAAGGGAGCATTACGCACGGGTTGTCTCAGAGACATTCAGTTCATGCACGTAATAAGTGACGTTAAGCTGAGTGTTTTGAGTACTTATGACATCAAGGTCTATCAAGATTCTTTTGTGCTTATTCGAGGAGTACATGCTTTATATTTATTTTTTATTCGGCGACGTTTTCCTGGTTTGAAAGTTTTGAAAAGATGAATTTTATATCATTGCAGAATGTAGAAATTAAAAAGGAAGAAATTGAATTCAACTCTAATTCAAGTTTTCCTATTTTTGTATGGATAGTTGAACACCTAGCATTTCCCTGAAAAAACGCATGTGAGTTTTTCTATAGAATCGCTTTCTATTCTGTGAATTTACAGAAGCGAAAATTTCTATGTGATCGTCAGCCCTCAACAATGGCCGCAAAAGTCACGTTGCGGGGCAAGTTTCTCCGCACGCGACTGTTTGCAGAGAGCGAGAGGATACAGCGGCAACAGCGCCACCACCTGCACGAGCGCTTTTCCCGGTGCGAAACTTCAGCCACCAACGCCTCGCAGTCAGTAATTTAAAGACCGTAGTAGTCGAAGTACAAATGGATAACTGATAGAATTTCAAACAGTTTGTTCTTGCTAGCTTGAAGTAATTAGCAAAACTGCACAAAATTATCCTCTTTGCCGTGACGCACGTAATGATTTTTAAGAATTGCTTATTGCTGCAGGATGACAGAGAGAAGCTAGAAATAAGGCGCTCAGGCAACGCACGCCATCTGTCACTAGAGGCTCGAAAGCCTGATCTGAGCAGTAATCCTTCAGCGAAAACGAAATTTTATCACTTTTCAACACAATCCAAATTTACTCTATCATGTTCTTGCAGAGTAAGAGAAAAAACAAAATTGTAATATTTTAACCAAATATTCGTATTCAGTGAGCTATCAAGACTTCCCTCTATTGTTTCTTTTCTAATTTCCTCCCTACTTTTCTCGTGCATCCTATCTCTTACTACTTGCTCTTTTACGTGGCAAAGCAAATTTATTGGAAGTTCCAAATTGAGGTCGCTAATACGTGAATATTTTCTTATACACTGCAAATCTTGAATTTCCGTCAGAAGTGCGGGAGTCGTTGAGTAAATGCAGCAAAGTGTGCTAGTTTTCCCTACATGCATAAAAGATTAGTTTGAATGACGAATGATTTAGTACTATTTCATACGTAAAATAAGCAAAGAAATAAGCAAACAGATTATGCTTCAAAATTTGACAAGGTACAATGAAGTTAAATCTATTAGATGAAAATTATTGCCAAATTGAATTTGTTAAAATGTTTGTACACAAACTGACCATCACGATTAATTCCTTTTCAAATTTACGCTTTTTATCATTTGTGGCGTTAATTCGCACCAACTCACCAATAAATTATCTTTACTCACACCCTGCCGTTTAATATTTATTTACTGAATTTGCTTAGAAAATTTCTGATCGGTCAATACTATTCTAGTTTAGGAGACTAATTTCTCGTTGCTTGAACTTTTTTGGAAATTGTTTTAAAAAGCATGTTTGTAGCTTAAACCTAGTCTCCTTAGTCAGATATTTCTGGTGAGAAATTTGAGCGGCCGCTGACTTTATGCATGAACGCAAGTGAAGTATAACAAACAAGGCCATACAAATGAGTTATCGTCGACCTCAGCAGGTCGAATTACGTAATGTGCGAACACCTCATTGGCGATGCTTATTTTCGGAGGAGATAATTGCATGCTGATGAAACCTGTTATGAAAAGCAGAGCGGGTAAAGCTAAAGCCTGCCAAAGGCAAAGTACTTAGAAAATAGGCTAATTTTAGGGTGGAAACACTATCTCGTTTGTTATACTAGGGAGAATACGTCTAACTCCGTTGCAGAGTTGTTTGTAGGAAACTTTCCTGAAATATAAAACGAAAGGTCACTCACGAGCCACAAATTATTACAACACGTGGTCTATGAGAAGACAAACAATGTCATTCAAATAATGTAACTAATAGCTACTCACGAAAGTTCAAAAAGCAAGAAAACCCACTCATATTCTATTCAAAGACACATAACTCATATGCCATCAGTATCATAAGAAATTTTAAAAAACACGTCAAGATAATTAATCCTTTTTTATCCTCTTCAATGCACAAATGCCCACAGGAAAAATATCGAGTTTGAATTTAAGTTCGAATTTTTCTTGTATATTTTTTTCGAATTTCTTATTGTTAAAATATCTTTCATGTACATACAAAAATCCTTTCGAACCAGCCGTTTAAATAAAGATCTTTTCAAATCAGATCTGTGATACGAAGCACAAGTTTGTGAAAGTTCGATTAATGTTTTCTCTTCCAGCAAAATTTTACTGATGTATCAATTTTTACAGGACTAATTTTTTACAACATGAGCCCTCGGTCTTTTGAACGAATTGCAGTTTTCATCATTTATTCGTCATGACAATTGCGCTGACAATTATTGGCCTACGATGCCAGCCAGTAAGCCAAACAAAAAAGGTTCCTTGAGTTATAATAGCTCTTTAGAGTTACAATAACTCTTTTGAGTTACAATGGCTCCTTTGAGTTACACTGGCTCCTTTTAATTTCAATGAGGCAGTGAAGCTCTTGTCTGCAGGTGTGTGACGAGGAACACTGGTGTAGCGAGCTGGGAATTTATTTCCGAACGTGCTACTTTACGTACTGTGATTCGTTTAAAAGAAAAGTAATAAGGGAAAAATTAAAATTATAACAATGGATTAGAAAGTTTGAACTAATAATTTCCATGTAGTAATGTGATGGAGAAATAAGATCAATTGCAATGAAAATGATCAGCATGGATTGGGAATTTCTACGTAATTCATTTGGTTCTTTTAGAATTCATCTAAAATTCTCAGACTTCAGGTGAGAAACCTCATGAAGATGTAAAATTTTGGTTACTTCGTTATGGATGCCATCTGTCAGTACCCTACATTGGTTCCAACAGATGTGCATTTCTTGGCACATTTCATTGGGTTTTTAGGGAGAAAATTTTACGTGACTCCCAACTGAGCTTTCAAACGTCAACCTCGACTTTACATCTAGAACTTGGGCCTGAAGAGATCACAGCGGACGTTTCGCTCATTCACAACATCTCTTTTCAAATCGCAACAGAGAAACCTCAGAATTTTATAACTAAATCTGAAAACACGATTGATTGTAGGAAACGAATGTTTAAAAATGAAACCTGATACCTGATTATTTAGCTTCTTGTAAAAGTATTCGAAAATTAAATTGATTTATTAGACAGTTGGACAAACTTCCTCTTGAAATTGTAGCTATGTATTAATACTGGATGCATAAAAAATGCAAGCTCGTATATTTGCGGGATTCACTGTGGTCACCGTGGCCGAGTGGTTAAGACTGCGCGCCCTTCATGGAAAGGCGTTGGCAGTTTGAACCCCAGCAGTGCCGCCCGGTGATTCTCCCCGTTGGGAATAAGGAGAGCTCAGCCACAATTCCCCACTCTACCCAGG
The DNA here is from genome assembly GCA_014220935.1 of Platorchestia sp. MABIK. Taxonomy (NCBI): domain Eukaryota; kingdom Metazoa; phylum Arthropoda; class Malacostraca; order Amphipoda; family Talitridae; genus Platorchestia; species Platorchestia sp. MABIK. The sequence goes on along the minus strand of JACJUY010000713.1, from coordinate 57,379 downwards.
AGTCAGAAATGGGTACCGGCATGATTGTGGGTAACCGTCATTGCGTTCTGGTGTTAGTAATAAGGCATTTGAAAAAACAATGTACAAGATGATATGTATCAGACTTGATTGGAGGTAATAAAATCGTTTTTCATATATACGTTCGAGCTTGCATCTGGCTTATGAATATGCCAGCGTTTTCCAGGCCTGTTGAGTCCTTTTCAACGCAAGCGAGACTTCTCCCTTAAGCGACTTAAGTAAAGTAAAATCTATTTTCATTTTTAAATTTTCGAGTTAAAACAGTGGTTCATACCATTCACAATGAGCATTTTCCTCAAACGAAAATCATGACATTCTGCAAATGAAAGTCTAATATTGCATCACTCCATAGGCGAGCGCTATCTGGTTAAAAAGAAACCGTTTTACGCAGCGTTTTCAGCGTGCACAAAAATTAGCTTCGACAAAATGAAAACAAAGTATTTCGGTCTGGTAAAAAAATTAAACAGCACAGTTTGCCAAGATTCCACGTTTACCATGAGATAATTCCAAATCTTTACCAAAAATATAGCCTTACTCGAACCTTCTTGACAAATCGCAATCGAGACAAGTCATAAACCAGACGATCACATGAGGGTAGTCTCATCAGTTTGTACTCAGGATGAACTTCCTCTCTATTAGAGAAAATTATGACTGATGAAGAACACGATTGATCAGACATCGAAGGCCGTTCGCACGCCATTAAAGGCAGCGAGAGCGTCCAGGGAACATGAGGTCGCCTCGCAGTAGCACATGCACTAGCTCGCCACGACGTCTCTGTTGCTTTGGTACGGTGATCGAATTGAACTTATTATTAAATATACACTTGAAATGGCCGAAAAAAAATAATTAGCTTTTACTTGTAAGTCGTGGCTCTAAAACCATCAAAAGATGTGCAAGTTGAAAATACGACTTTTACTCGGCGTACCTCATAACTACAGTGACCAGAGCTGTAACAATTATCTACTGTAAGTAAAGCAAAAGCAAAACTAGGGTAGGCCACTTTTCATCGATCTCCGCTGTGGTCATGAGATGACTTCTTCGAACGCTAAATCTCCGTCAATATCTCATTACTTGATAAGTTCAACAAAAACGCTCCACTCATTATGTTTAATAATTCAAAGCTATTATTTTGAGAAGATGCGTTTAGCAATGAATCATTTTCCACGCAATAACAAGTACTGACGCACGGACGACAATATGCACCTGTGACATTGAACTGACGACATGGAAAGCTAATACAGGGCGCACCCGCATCCACTTGACGTATAATGCACAAGCAATTAACCCTTTCTGTCTTGGAACTCTAACCTTAACCCTAACCTTCATATTCCAGCTTTCCCGTAAGGTTGACTTGAATAATAAAAATGTACATGAGATGAGAATATTTCAGAAAAATTATAATTTTATATTTTTCCCTCTAAGGGTTCGCCCGAGACAATCACTTGAAAAGGTATTTCGCAAGCAAGGTACATATACTCTTTTATGGCGCCGAAAAAATTGCAAAAACAGCACTGCATATGGACATCACACATTTTCGACTATGCTATAATGTAAAATGCACCAAATATTACGCATTTTCTTTGCAACATCGTCGATGTCGGACTGAGCTTATTGACTTGAATTTTTCAGTGCAACGTTGACATTCATGTAGAAAATCTTGAGTTAGTCGTGAAAATTAAGTACAAGATGCCACCATTGTTTCTAATATTATTGTGAATATTTCATTGAAATGATCTCAAACGCATGAAGGAATTCTAACTGTCATTTTTTAGTAAAAATTAGACATATAAATGAATTTTTCACGCTTGAAATTGTGCGAATAGATGTAATACTTAGAAAATGCTATGAAGGGAACGGTTTGTTCGTGATCGGATGTATCGTTGTAATGAAACTCAGTTTATGTCATATAAAATACACACAAATATTGCGCGTCTACTTACCTTTGCAGAAGGGATATTATTTTATAGTTTATCAGATCACTAACTTTGCTTACAAATTGGTAAAAAAACATGTACAAAAACTACCTAGAAGACTTTTTAAGCAGACAGTCGTCACTGACATCAGTCCGCTGCTCAGAGCATGTGCTGCAGTGCGGGTTTTGTGGTTTTTAAGCGTTAAAATTTAGAAGTTAAAAAATACTTGACGAGTTTCGGCGATGGGAATGTAGGATATGAATGTTGAAACAGGTGAAAATAGTTGGGATTTGTGATTTTTTTCAATGAATTGTCTCTTTTACTCAAGATAAGAATTCATCGAAGATCAACGACAATTTCAGATGAGGGGAGCTTGACTTTCATGGATTCACATCAACTTTATGAGTTTAGGTCAGTGATCGCTTCAAATCGTTAAGTCATAGATCATTACACAGTAATTCCAGGCTCTAATTATTAGCGTAATATCAAAGACTCAATCGCTTTGCACTGTCTGCTCAATCGATTCAAAAACCTGGTAAACCTGCCGAATTGCCATGTCTAAATTTTATTTCGTAAAAAGCTCAGACTAAAGAACTCTGTCCAGAAGAAAACACACACAACGCAGCCGAGTCAACTCAGAAATGACGCCAGCAGCTGAACCCTACGACGACACAAGAAGTTTTGAAAATCCAAACCCACACCAACTAGATCGTTCCGTTAACGCTGCTCAGCTACCACCTCGTCCCACCTTATAACTTCCTCCTCTTAAGAGGCAGTTAAGCGGGATGCCCACTTACGCAGCCGCTCGAAGAGCTCTTGCAGCGGTACGGGAATGAAGTCAAGTCAAAGTTGCCTCACTTTTTCGCGGAATTTAAGACGTCTTTGTGACGAGAGGAAATCGGGGTCTTCCTTCTCGAGATTTTACTGTCTGTTTCAACATGACGTATCGACCATAAATGTCCTAAAATTTGATTCGCGCAGTAGTTATTGAAAGCCGGTGATGTCGTTCAGCGAAGGCTTCCACGTTCATCGCATTCATTGCCGTTGAAACAAACAGAATTAAACTTATTTATTGGCTGGCAATGATGTCATCCCGTCATACTTGCCGCGCTCTCGCGCATACAGTTATACCTACTTGCCGTCATCATCGCTACACTAAATCCGAACGGAATCCACTATAAAGTTTGCTCATCTGCATTTTAGAGAACGTCCACAACGCATAAACTTTTGGTATAATATGGGAAATAATCGGTATAATTTGAACTTAGCTCGGCAGGACATGAAGCCCACTAAAATCTCATGTTTCCGGCCTCCAACCTCCGTAAATCATCTAAGCTACTCTATTATCTTCAGAAAATTATGCGCATGAATGCTTAGATATGCACCTGTTCACAAAAAAAACGAAATAACATATTTTAACTGATTTGCTAAAACATTTTGCTTTTGCTACGAACAGCTAGACCCTTTGAGGGACTTTGAAACGAAAAAGCATTAAAATAAGAACACAATATCTATCCATTTACCTGTCACTTTTTTCACAGAATGTTCATTCTATAAATTCAGTGTGCTTCAGAATTTTTTGAACAAAGTTCAACCAAACGTTCCTGCAAATTAAATGAGCATAGTGTTCTCTGTGGAGCGGTGTCCAAAATGTTGAATTTAAAATTTACTGAGACTAATAAGTGAGCGTGTTGTCGAGAAAATTGATAATATAATTCCAGATAGACTCGCTTTGTAAGAATACAAAACTTAAAATTAAGTTAGCAGTCACAATAGGTGCTCGAAATTCCGCCCATCTGCTATGGATGCGCTGGCGGAATGATAACCGAACCCGTGCGAAGACGTCAAGAGTCTTAGTAATTCTTGTACACTCATCAATTATCCCAACGAAAAGTCCTTCTTCGCATGGTTTTGATAACTCGCACAATAAAATCTTGAGGTGTCCCCAAGGTAGGATTACATTGGCGTCAAGCCAGGAGACCTGGGTGGCCAAGAGATTATTGCTCTGTCACGACCAATCCAGTGGTTTGGATAAATCGTCCAATAATTTCCTAATAGCAATCACGAAGAGAGCAGGTATACCACCGTGTTGGAAAGATTCATCTGCGAATCACAAGTGATTCTTCTCTTCTACCTCACCAAAAAACGCCCAATAATTGTACCCAATAAGACCTGGCTGGATAACGGACCAATGAGAAAGCTGTCAATAATGCCCGTCAAGCATTTACGGAGAATCTAACATGAGGACAGTTTACCCGTGCACAATATGGATTGATGTGGGGCCACAAAAACAGGTTATATCAAATATTCTCACTCTCACGTGAATGTTACTACATCCGTGAAAAAAACCTTTGATTCAAAATCGGGTTCTTTTCCCCGTCTCGTCATAGCCGTGTGTGTAGCGGACCTGACCCGTGCGGGGAGACCCGGGTTCGAGTCTCGGCGCTGGTGGCGATTTTCTCTGTTGGGTATAGGAGAAAAATTTTAAGCACAATACCCCACTCTACCCAGGTACCTGAAATGGGTACCGGTCTTCGACCGGGGGAAAGCGTCATGGCGTCCTGGTGTTAGTTATAAGGCATTTGAAAAACCAATGTAAAAGGTGATATGTATCATGCTTCAATTGGAAAAAAGCATCCGTAGATGCCGATTTTTTTTTGTTCGTTTGTTATGAAAACCACAAGGCATATTGACCACTCAGAGGATAATCGTCAACAATTAAGCTCTGAACACGCAGAATGTGGTATGGATGTCGAAAGTTGGATGTGGTCTGGATTTCGAAGGTAGTGTAGCACGTGCCACACCGTACTGTGACTTATAGAAGAAACATTGGGTGCAGCGAAAATTTTTGTTGTTGGATCATTGTAAAGAATTCAAATTATGCCGTCCACCATCTCCGGGTCTTTTATTCTTCTAGGGCGTCCAGCATTTGCTCTTGCAACGCGGGATGATCTGGTTTTATGCATACTCTTACGTGTGGTTAAATTGTTTTGAATGGTTGTAAATGTTCTGAATGGTTGTAAATATTTAAAAGGTTGTAAATGGTTGATTGATGCAAGCGTTTGGTGTACAGACATGTGTCTGTAGGGATATCTTTCACTGTGCATTTTTGCAACCCTCCTTGGTGTACCTTTTGGCGTACCGCAAAGTAAGTGCTTATCTACGCGTTCACTATTCGGTAGTTAGTCTCTTATCGTCCATTGCTACGTTATAGATCGAGTGCTGAGTGTAAACTAACGCCCCGAGGGCATTTGTATCGTCGTTATCGAGTGTTATGGCGCCAACCAACTGAGAATTTTGATGCGAAGGTGTACAACAATTGAATGGAATCGTAATTAAATATTTTCGGTATCTGTATATTTTAAATTAAGCATTTTTAATTAAAGGGGCGTAAAAATAGCGGTGAGATAACATACCGTCAAACAGGAAAGAGGTACGTGAATGTTTTAGCGTCTCATAACAAAACTCTTTACAGCGAACAACAGTAATAAAAGCAAAACTTCTAACACATTCTTAAAAATTATTTTTACTTAGCAAGTACGTATTTAGTTGAACCATTTTCTTTCGACTTCAGTTCACCCATCATCGAAAGTTAAGTTGGTGTAGAGAATTTAAATAATTCTCGATAAGTTCTTATGGAGTAGCATTGAAGATTCAACAATGTTTTTCATCGCACTTTCTCCTCTCAATAGTTCTCAAGTGAACGTTCGATTTTCAAATTAGAAGTACGTACCCCTTGTGTTTTAACATTAATCGCAATCGTAGTGTGTGTGCTTTGAAACCTTCCCTTATAAATTTAATTTAAGAAATGATTCCAAGTCAAAATACCGTGGAATTTCATTAATCTAAAGCTCCGTAGAAAAAATGGTGAATTGGAGAGCGTACCCAAAAATTTCATTATTTTTGCTTTAGTACAAGCTCTTCTGTACAAGATTTCGTTTCCTTGTGTTTTGTCAGACACACAAACACACATCTTGACAAGAGAAATTTAATTAAGTGGAGTACTGAATTGCATTAAATAGAGGTGATAGCTGCTATAAGAAATTTTCAAGCATGTACTTATTTTCGAAAACCATATCTACGAGGATTGCTGTGCGCACGTCTACAAGCGTTGACCACGATGTGGTTCGCCTCACTTGAGACGTGTAGCTGCATTGGCCGAGCTGTGAGCAGTGTCGGTCTCTCACTGGACATGAGGGGGCCTCTTCCTATTTCCACTATTTTGTTTAACAGAATTGCCTCACAATTGCCTCGCCGGAGTGCCTCTATGGTGCTACAGAGCGTAATGGCATTAATGTACTACCGTGAGCATGAGAAGATCGACAGATACGTACATCTTGAACGTGCATTGTTAGAATTGAAAGCCGCTGATGTCCATTCCCACGAATGACGAGCATCCCGTGAGCGCGTTGCAAGCAGCACGACGAGCGTCACTTCTGCATCAGGAGCTGGATTTTCAAACAATTTTTACTGTCGAAGCGGTAGCGCGGGAAGCGTAAATTCTAAGCCGACTTGGGTGAAGTACGAGTCGCAAGCACGTAGCTTAGCCAAGCCAACAGAAAAAAATTTTCCGGCCAATTTTATCGCTACGAAGTCGTAAATTGATTGAAATTACAGCTCCAGGAGTGTAGTATCTAAGATGAAGGGACTGAATACTTTTCTCTCGTAAATAAGCTCAAATTCTCTTGCAACGTATCATTTCCTACATGAAACCGGGACCATTTTGCTATAGTTCTGCGTTATTTGGTATAAATAATCGACTGACAGAGAAATGTGTCTTTAAAAGTAATCACTTCAACATCGGAATTTTTGAATTCAAGTTTTTACAGAAAAAAGACAAATAGTTTAGGTAAATATTTCCAAGATCAAAATAATTAGCAGATTGCCTCCACGGTTATACATTAAGCCCAACTCATGCCAATGTCCCTAGGGATAAAATCTAGCGATTTATAGGTGGGTATGACGAGCGCTTTTCCAATGCTTCATCGTGCGCAGTGTTACCAAAAAAGGAAATTCATGATCTGTCGAGTCAAGCTCACAGATATCGAAAGACTCTCTGTCATCCCCGAAAAAGGAAATTCCCTGGAAATAATGAGCCTTTCGGGGCACGCTACGCCTACCGAGCCATCAATCACTTATGAGCACAGAACACAATCACGGACACAATTATGAAGCAGGCAAACGGGCTGATTGCACCGGGAGATTATCTCAGCTCAGCAGAACGAACCGTGTAGTACGATATTAATTTATTCTCGTCTTTAAAGTAATTTAAAGAGCTTGAAAATTAATTACGAAATAAAAAGGGGTGAACTGAACTGAAGTCCAAGTATACCGTATGTTGACATTAATAAAAAATAAAATCAATACATCTGTATTCGCGGTTGAGATATTCTCCGATGTCTTAATATTCCAGTTATTTATTCCTCCTTAAAGTATTTTTCATTAAGAAAGTTACGTAATCTACCCAACCATTATCGTACCTTAAAAAAAGCAAGCTAGTTTAACACGTACCTACTTCATCAATTGAGTAAATCGACGAAATGGGAGCTCCTGAGATCAGCAATATACTTTATAAGGGTGGAAATGCTTTCGGAATTTTATTGGAAAAAGTTTTTGAGGCACATCACATCCTAGATATTTGATTCTTAATTCGTGTATAGAGAAGCATAACAAAGATGAGATGCATAATTAACAAGGATACGAACGATGGTGCTCTACATTCTCTCTCATCATCACCAACCACTCTGGACTCACATATTATCTGGTCACTATTTCACTATAATTACTGATCAGAGGTCGGTAGCATTTAAGCTGGATAACCGGAAAAGGACGAAGACCAAGAATGATAAAATACAAGGATGGAGACTAGAACTCGCTAATTTCAGTTACTCCATCCGATATCGACCAGGCAAATAGAACGTTGCCTGGTATATATCTATATATATTTCGTTGCCTGGTATATATTTTCGCCAGCAGTGAATGGTGCTCGGTCGCATGTTGTCCGATTTTCTCTCTACTCAGTCAAAAAATTGTTCATTACTATCAATTGTGATATTTTGTATTGCATTTTATCTCTCTCTGGTACCACATAAAATACACGGAAATCTTCACCATACATCAAGATGACGGCAAAATGAAAAATCGAATTAGAAGGTCCAGGTTAATCTGGCATGACTGCTGAATTGCCTCACATTGATTGTGGGCGCAGGATTGGTTCGTAGTTAAATTTTTTGATGTACAGTATTTTTTCTGTAGTGGACAATAATTTCACCACTGACGCCCTCTGATATTATCTTGATCTCCTATGAATGAAAGAAAGGATGTTTTATTCCAATCAAGAATGATATGTACATTTCATCTCGTACATTTTTTTAAATGCCTTATAACTAATATCAGGACGCTATGACGGTTACCTCCGGACAAACCGGTACCCATTTTCGACACCTGGGTAAAGTGAGGAGTTATAACGGAGTTCTCCCTTTTCCCAATGGGAAGAATCACCGGGTGGCACTGCCGGGATTCGAACTGCCGAGCTTTCCTATGAATGAGGATGTTTATCTTTTCACTCAGTGTTTTTCAAATAAATAAGGTAGAACCTAACTCTTCTGGGCTTGCGTTGATTTTTCCCATGTATTAGCTTGCGTGGAGATTAAATTTTCTTCGCTATACCGTCACAAAAATGCACGTTTCATTTATGATTCCTTTACCGTAACAAAATTTCGTTCCCTGTATCCCATAATTTTGATGCGTATGTTTTCAAAGCTTGCATCGTGGCTGAAAATGAAACGATATAAAATCAATCATAACACCTGTAACATATTACTTGAGCAATATTTTAATGAAAATGCAAGAAAACGTTCTAGAATTTCACATTCATTTTCAGACATGCTTATTTTTTGGTGTACGATGCCTAAATTCAACTTAGCTCTAATTTTTACAGCTAAAATCACACTATAGAAACACTGCAGTCATGCTCTGTGTTCGAAGAGCAAATACAGATGTATGCACATGTCCACGCACCGCTCCTCTTTCTACTGTTCCCTATCCTATGCAAGGCGTGCAGGGTGTAGCAGTAGTAATAACATTCAGTGCATGTTGGTGACAGTAATACTATAGATGTCCTTCAAACTAAGCTACCTTTTCCACTTTGTGCAACGACTGAACCCCATACATGGCATCAGCATCAGGTTCCTGTATCTTGACATAGGCCCTCTGGGTCGATCCACGTCTCGAGTACTATTCCTATACTGCTAGCGTTTTTAAACACCTGGCGTTGCTCACTTAAACGTCCTTGGCGACAGAGTGCGTTAATTGTAATGACCCTGTCAAAGCTAAGGAGGGACACTTCAAGACCCTGAATGATGTGTTACAGGAACTCCCAATAATTCGTCCACAGTCGGAAGTAAACTCAGCACTGCTCGCTACAGCTGTTTCTGCGCAAGAGATACAGCTGTTGTCTCCCTTAGCAGTTGCTCTCTCGCCCACGGTCAAGGTCGGTAGACGGATGAGTTCGTTACCTGAACGCAGGACGCGACATCGATGGCAGTTTAGTGAGCGACTGCGGCGTTGGTGCCTCCATCTCAGTTACGAAGACTGAAAGTGGACTACGGAGCTGACGTTCTGGGAATCGATTTTTAAACAGTTCACGTCATTGTAATGGAACAGCTGACTGCGTTAAGTTCTTTGGAATCTACTTGGCCATGTCTACTTTATTTTTCTTGCAAAAGTCCTCAAATCTTATTCGAAAAAGTTCACGCATGAGAATTTAGAACAGAAGAAAACTGCTCATTGTATAGCCAAGTCGACTTAGAAAAATGTACTCTGCCATCTGGATCGCTCCGACGAATTGAGTTGGTTGAATATCCATCACCTGATAAACTTGTGTCATCGCCTGATGACTGTTGAACAGGAGTCGTATCAGGCTCTCAATATTGTTCGCGGCGTGTACAGCGATGGATCCAGTCTAAAGAGAGGATGCATGTTCTGGAAATATAATCGACTAAAATGATCTTTCAAAAGCGGCAATGACGACGATAACATTTGGCAAAATATTACCAATAAAATAAATTTAGATGAAACGCTTAAATTAACATTTTTGTTTCAAACTAACTTGAACTTCATTTATTATTCCGAATTAAAAAAAACAATAGCACCTAAGGCATTATCAAGAATTCGTATCATTTTATTGAAATAGGACACAAAAATCCCAAAAAAGTCATCTGAACTCTCACCCTATGATGCTGGGCAAGCAAATTCATTCTCAGATTGAAAACGGGAACTATTTCGTATGAAATTTTGGCAGAGTAATATGAACACCGGATAAGAACACAATTTTTTATAACATCCCTTATAAGAACAGAATTTAGGCCACTAGCCGTGAAGGTATATTCCTTAGAATATTTGTTACAGTTCTACATTCCATTTCATTTTACACTTCATTCTTCAAGCTTTACATTTTATTCTATTGGTAAAAACTTTGTTGCTACAATTCTCAATTTCCTTCGCAAAACGAAACACATTCATTGAAACTTTTAGAAAACTTAAGAAATATCTTTCCGCGGGAAACTTCCGTTAACGAATTTCATTGTCCGCAGGGGACAATTTGCACCAACAGGGTTTGTCCTTTTATGAACAGCAGAGACAGCAGGGAGTGCTACTTTGCAGCAGTACACAGGAAATAACGTTCTTTTCTACAGATCACTGCAATATTAAGATCGTGTTGTAGAAAATGTTTTTCAGTTTCAAACCTAAGGAGACGAGGTGATTGGGTGACTCACATGCTCAATATGGGAGAGTTTCCTTTCTAATCTCTTGCACTCATTTTCTGCGTTTTCAAATCACCAGCGGAGCTGCACAAATTTTGGTTATAATACCGCGTGTGGCAGAAGGGAATCGAACTGGCTTTCAAGTTCAACGTGTGGTGCTCAACGCACACGCCACGGAGAAGTCAGATTGCAATAGAGCTGTCATCAATTGCTAAAAACAGCTAAATTGTCATGAACTCCTTTTTCTCAGCAATAATCAAACAAAAATCTTTAGAAAAGAATTTCATTCAAGCAAATTCGATTCAAATGACAAATTTTATTTAGCCTCATGTGCATTTTGAAGCGCAAATCTCGTCCTCATTATTATTTTGACCTGCAAATCTTGTCTTTCGAAATGCCGAGAAAAGTTAAATAAATTTCTTAGTTCATCATACGATGATGGTCGTTAACCACGGGTGGTGAGCATTTGCGATTTCGCCACTGCGGGTCACCATTCACTTCTACATGCGCGCCTCACTACGCAAGCATTACTCGCCACCGCGCAATCAAGGCCGGTCAATCTGGGCAATTTATGGTGGTCTTGTCAGGGAGACTCATCACGATCGATCGTTATCAGGTTTATTATCGTCGTCAGTCGCTGCTAATTATCCCGTGCGCTCTGTCCGATGCTCGACTATGGCAACAATGCTCTGTGGTATGTGCTAGTGGAGGGGCTGGCTTTGCTTCTGCCTCTAGAGTGACTGGGACCAGAAAATATTTGCAAGTCCTTCGACAAGGTTGGGTGCTCTGCAAAGGCCAAGATTTTTCCTATTCAAGCGATAATTAGACTTATTCCTTATGAATTGAAGCGCAAAAACTCAGTGTCCAAGTTTTCAAGCGACGACAATGGTTCATACCATTAGCTCTGCAATATCTCGTTTGTTCAAGTACACCTTATATGAAAGCATGACATCGAAGAATTATTTACCTCTAACGGAACGGATAAAAGTTAGCGAAACTGCATTCCCAGCGACTGCTTAAATTCAGTCTGTTCAAAGGTTTTTCTCTAGTTTCAAAGGGATTTGACTCGCTAGCGTTAATATTTAGTGAGCTAATCTAAGTCTAGTCCCACCTGAGTTGTTTTCTTGCCGGATGCTTCAAGTTATTCGAACAATGAGAGCATTTTCTTTCAATATTTTCTGATAAAATCTTTCCAGTAAAGCTTATGTCTGAAGGTGGGTACTGACTACTGAGGTAGGTAATTAAATGGGTCACATCCAGAAGATACAATTGTTAGAATTCCATGTTTAGATAGTATCTCTATGAGGAACAACGAAAACGGCCCTGAAGTACGCATGTAAAATTTTAACATCGCAAAAACTTCAGCAAGAACACATTTTATATATCCTGTAAGCCTCACTTGTACTTTCTTGAATTTGAATTTTCATTTTCGTCTTTATCTTTCAGCTGAAGAATTTTGAAATACAAAGTTGGCTAAGTGCGCTTGGAACTGTTCTTCTACCACGATCAGCTCATGTTCAAGTTTGCCGTTAGCCCGGTAATATTGTGTTCGTGAACACAATATTAACACAATATTTGTTTGTCCATAAAGAGTATACAATATTTACAAACTCTAGAAAGTTGTCTGTGAACGTGAGCTCTAAGTGGTCAAATTTGATCGAAAAGTAAATAAATCGTTTGAATTTTAGCCCAAAAACCCTGGCTGTGGTCCGTGCGTGACGAGGTGATATTTTGGGATGTGCGTGGTGGTTTCTTGATTGGCTAGCTAGTAATTTATTCAACTCACGAGGTTCAAGTTTGTTTACATATTAACAGAGCAACGCAAATCGAATAACTCAAGCAGTTGATGTCCATTGCAACGAAAAGATTAATCATTTTGAGAAAACAAATTTGTCAAATTTCCAATGTTTACATTCTATGAAAGCAAAAATATTCCACAATTATTCGCTCATGTAACTACATTTTGTACTTTAGATGTCACTTTTAATTGAACTGTTTTGAGTAGGCATTCTCAAACTCTGGAATGTTTTCCCCTTTTGAGACGTCGGCTAGCAAGTCACCTGAGGAAATTAAAAATTTTGTGACCGGTCCCATAGATTCAGTTGGGTTGTTGCAATTATATACTATCTCACCATTTACTCATTAATATTCTCACATTCTTATCTAATCCCATAAAATTAATGTAGTAAATTCATCACATTACGAGCTATTAACGTACGTTATCACCGTTGGTGCAGAGTTCAGGTCCAACATCCCAAAAGAAAACGTAAGAGAATGTTAGGAACTCGGCCAGCACTCGACCTTCGCTGCATCTGGCAGCTGATGACTTGAGGGACGACACTTCTGGCCGACCACCTAAAGCGAGGCCGACCTGGACGGCACTCCTTGAGCGCAGGGCTCTTTTGCTGCTGACGGTGGTGGTCAAAGTGCTGCTGACAGTGGTGGTCAAGGTGCTGCTGACAGTGGTGGTCAAGGTGCTGCTGGTGGTGGTGGTCAAGGTACTGCTGACGGTGGTAATCAAGATGCTGCTGACGGTGGTGGTCAAGATGCTGCTGACGGTGGTGGTCAAAGTGCTGCTGACGGTGGTGGTCAAGGTGC
>JACJUY010000713.1:30242-43965 GCA_014220935.1 Platorchestia sp. MABIK | reverse complement strand
AAGGTGCTGCTGGCGGTGGTGGTCAAGGTGCTGCTGACGGTGGTGGTCAAGGTGCTGCTGACGGTGGTGGTCAAAGTGCTGCTGACGGTGGTGGTCAAAGTGCTGCTGACGGTGATGGTCAAGGTGCCTGCTCAACACTTTGACTGCGGCGTGAACCACGGGTGGTACACGGAAGGGATTTCCATAATGCTGCTGAATGACCAGTAGTCACAAACTCAATTTTCATTAATACCTTAAACTAAATGAAAGCACTCTCCAGTTAGTATTTGCTACTTTCAATGTTGCTTAATATAATTGACTTTAAATTTGACTTGAATGTTAAACATCAGTTTTACCTACCACTGTGAAAGCGCTAAAAAACTACTGCCACCAATGACGGTACGTTTTACTGATGGCGTTGCTGTCGGAGCTCATGGAAATACTTCTCACAAAATGACCTGCTCAGGGAGTAGTTCGGCTTCCCAGCAATGATTGTTAATGATATAATTTTCACTGTTTGAAATAAGTGAAGTAAACAAATGATACTGAAATATTTTTTAAATTATTGGCTCTTCAAAATGGATCAAAATATTGTAAATTATTTAGTTTGTCATTTAAGTTCTCTGATGAGCGTAAGAATGCTTTATCGAGGTACAGAATACTTTGATAATAAACAGTTTTAGATCTTCGTTCCATTTGTTTCGTATTCGTTTCACTGACATATTTAGACAGATAGGATCTCAAATGAAAAAAAACAAGATGACTAAATAAAATGAAAAAAACAGTTCATTTCCAAACAAGTCATGTTATTAAATTATTAATTATTATTAAAAAAATTATTAACAAAACTAGTGTACACGGCCCGTCTAAAATGACGGGATTCAATACCTTTCTTGAATAAATTTTCCAGATGTGGATGACAAACAAATACATTGATCCTAACAGTACCCGTGATAAAAAATATTCTGGTACTTGTGAAACACGTATCACAGATACGGTCATTACAACTATCCCTGTGAGCGTGACAGAGAAATGGAAGAAGCGAACTCTAAACAAGTAAACCAAGGGTATTATAAGGTAGCTGCAGGACCCATGGAAATTCCATGGACAATGTAATCGTTAATTAAGCTAGGTGGACCGGTGAAAAAATTCCATCAACATTACCCAACTTATGCTAACCTTACCTATCCTAGCCTATCCTAATCTAACCTGACCTATCCTACCCTAACTGAACTAATCCTGATAAAATATCAAATATTTCATAGCGTGAAAAGGCCATCTTTTAATGTTACACCGAGGAATATGGTATCCATTATACCGCACACTCAGACAACCTTTGGTTCTTAAGAAGCGGAAACCAAACAAATATGTAAATAAATACATAAATAAACACACAACGGGGATTATTGGGTTAGATACACCTAACAAAAGAGAATGAATAAAATCACGTATTCAACATATTCATTATCAAACGGACGAAAATTTTTGCCACGAGGACAAATTTAAACAACTCAAATTTTATTCTTATCATGTACTCCAATTTCTGCAGTGGTTTGAAAACGAAGAACTTCTACACGTCAACCACTAAGCAATAAAAACAAACAACACGCCCCTGGCCGAAGGACTCCTTTGTCATTACGTAAGAAAAAAGACAACAAAAACAGCAGAATTCATATGAAATTAACACTTAAAATGCATACCATTTGTTTTTTAAATATCTCAACATAAATGTTTTAAGTTGGTATGCACCACACAATAGGCGTCATAATCGCCATGGAATTTATTTATCAAAAGATTAAGAGAATAACATAAAAGTAAACTCCTTTGTTTGAGTAATTTTAAGTTTATTAAGGCGTATGAAAAAAAGAAAAGAAAAGAAAAACAGTTTATTTCCAATAGAGATGGTACAAAAGTACCATCATTGGTTTTTAAAATATCTTAAAGTTAATACACTTAGATGATACACACACACGAGTATTGTAATACCCATGTCACTAGTCGAAAAATGATTGAGGGCAATGTACTCCTAATCTTGCTTAAACTACATTTGATGATACATGTAATGAGAATTATAAGAGATAACACAACTTCATGACTTTTGACAGTTTACATATACATGACATAAAACTTCGCGATTCTTGACGCCAGAAAATACTATGCGAATCGCTTGTTTCGGCCGATGTTCAAAAATGTTTTTCTAGGAAAGCGTAAAAAAATACATATACAAGCATGAGGTACACAAAAATTACAAATTTTGTATTTCTAATATCATTTTAACATAACGATCATTAGTTGATAAGCATTTTATTTGAAAATAAATGGATGATCACGCAAAAATGTATAGTTTTTCACGTGAATGCTTTACAATAATCAAGTGATGACGAGTTAGGTAATGTTACAAGTCGAGGGTGAACAGGAAGGGACCATTATCTCTAGTTAAAAGTGCCAGTTGTCGGCTTAGTACATACATGTGCACATGTACATGTAAGTTACACAGTAAATAAATACACACATATGCACATACATATCTACGCACATACATATCTATGCATACATACACCTAACACGTAAACATACACGAATACATTTCTATGCATCGAGGAAATCACAATACAAACGCGTTCTTTAAACTGCTGCGCGATGTTCTGAAATACAGGATAATGAGCAAAAGAAATTCATGACAACTTTTTCAGTGTGTGTTGCTGCTTACAATTTCTAATGAAATATGGTAACGATGGGCAAGAGAAATATCAAGATAGTGGCACATTGATGACGGACGTGCCTGGGCTTCTGCGATACGTATAAACATGCGATATCTGTTGGTTGATTAATTGATTATAAAAATGTTTTAGCCACCCTTACTACAACAAAGATGTTCAAAGAGAGGAAGGATGAAGGCACCATTTAGTGTGGAGTTCAGGAAACGAGGAATCTGCGCACAAGGTGCACAGAACAGTAAGCTAAGAAAGAAGTTCATGAAACAAGATAAAAGTTTAAGAAGAAAATAGTAGGTGTTAAAAAACAGGACAGCAGTGAACCGAAAAAAAGTCCCATTACATAACAAAAAACTATTCCATTTCTACAAAAAGAAGGCCTACCTAACCCTTAGCGTAGGACCTCACATTATCCCCTGGGAGAGCTAATTCACATAGATACAATAGTTGTCTCCCCCTGAGGGGGTTAGCTGTTGGTATTATTGAAGGTATTATTAGTGGAAGTAGATGATCCTGTACATCAAACTAAAAGGACGACAGCTTCGAAATTTCACGCCTAGCTCACCGTCCATACGCATCAAGAAGCCCCTAGTAACTGGCTCGGAGGACATGATGTAGCAAATTTATAAAATTTCTTACTTTGAAAACGCTGGCACAAACAATTAACTAGATTCAGATACAAAAGACGATTGCCGCACAATGCTTTCAAAAATATTTTACACATTGAAAGCACAACGAAATTGATATTTATGCTGATATTTTTTTACAATGATGGTATTGATTTGCACTCTACTACTTACTAGTGGTATACCGTCAAGTGAGTGTATTCGTCATATGTGTGAAAATATTCAGAATTAAATGAAGATTACATTTGAGACCCAAAGATTGTGAACAAAAAAACTCGAAGTTTAATTAGTTTTGAAAACGTCCAGGATTGAGAAAATGGTGGTTTGAGTAAAAAATCTCAATGCATTCAATGTGTGGTTTCTCATTTACTTTTATTCCTAGAATATATATAGATATTGACGCATGAACTTAACTATTACAGTACAACAAAATATTTAAAAGAAACCAGGTGTTGACTGATGCAAAAATGTGGCACCAAGAAAATTAAAGTCACTAGCCTAACAATTTTGTAGCAATTCCTGCACTAGTACACATTATACACAACAGCATACAAAAAATTACATCACGTACGCATTTTAGTTAAAATTTAGAACGAAAATTAAACAGAGGAATAAGAAAAAGTATTTCTTAGGTGCTCTGTGAACACATACTGCAGTGAACAGTTATAGTCATGACGATAACTGAGGAGGTATTTTGGCTTCGAATATTTTTACTGATTGACAGAGATTTTTATACTCTCATGGAGTTTGTTCCACGGAAAGGTACCTGGCACTGAGAGAGCTTTTTGCCCTTTGTAGGATGAACGGTACCTCACTAAGACATCTCCGATTGGGTCTTTGGTTCGTTATAGTGGGTATTAGGAACTGTACTATATCAGCGTTGCTTTGATAATATAGAGAGGAAAATACATGTTGTGCTTAATGGGTGAGGAACTCTTCTTAAATTGGATTCCAGTCGAGTTTATTTAGGAGAGGAGTTGCATGAACGCTATTCTCAAATTTCCCTCTGCCCACAACCTTGGTCGCAAATTGATTAAATTTTTCTTACTTGCTTTGAAGATATAGTCTTTTAGTTTCTTCAGGCTAAACTGCAATGAAGACGCGCAGTGCAGTGTGCAGTAGTAACGCACTCTCGTAGAAGCAACAGCTCTTACGTTCTCAGCGAACACAAAATGAATTTTCCAGCGTTATACCGAGTAGTAGCATCACCTAACAACTTAGCACAGCCATGTCTGCTTTAACAAGCTCATAATTATTTGTATGTCTACTACGACGTAAATTATATAAAAGTTCGGCCTCGTGACAAGGTGCACACGAGAGCAGGGAATCACGGCGACGCCCAGGGTAACACAGAGAAGTGCCATCAAAAGTTCGAGAAAACGAGCATATATTTTTTTGTGTTGTCTTTTTTGCAAAAGATCTGTATTGATGGAAATCGAAAATATTTTAAAAAAGATCAAAAGATCAACACTTGTAGTTGGAAGAATACAAAGCACTTGAAGCTCTTCACACTTCATGTTCTATTGTATTACTTTCAGTTCTGGGGAAATTTTTGGACTCGTTGACAAACATATTTTACCGAACGGAAACGAATCGACAGCTAGTTGTCGAGTCTTCCTCATGTAAAAATTTAGGCAGAAAATTTCTTTACGTAACATCCTAAATACTTAATTATACGCTCGAAATACTCTGCTGAGGCCAAAACACCACGGCTCGTTTAATCGAAATATCAAGTTTCAGCGCTTGCTCTGTAATATTGTCTTCTTTGGGGAATGGAGTGGAAAATTATGGAAAGGTTTCTCTTTTCCAAACGGAGAAAATAACCAGGCTATCATTACCTGAAATCGAACCAGCGACTCTCCTTGCGAAAGGAGCGCTCTTTTGACCACTAAACCGCGGTGTTTCATCGGTTTCTTTGACGAAGAGCAAAGCATCAAATGGAAAGTGCAGCATCCTTTTGGCCGAACCCTATTGTTAATAGACCATCGTTCGCGTTATTAAACATAGGTTCATTCGAATTCATCGATGGTCACTGTAAAAGCAGAAACTGACATTGAAGCTCACATTCAGCAGTGGCGTCACAGTAAAGTTGCTAATAAGAGACCTACACAACTAGCCCTAAGCTCGTAAAAATGTAGATTAAGTCGGTCTTCCCCTTACAAAAATGCATGAATATTTTGACAAAGAGTTCGATTTTTTCGGGTAACCGGGAGGAAAGCAGATCAATTTTAAAAATCAACACAATTAGTGGCATGGCAGACACGTCTCCGAGATCTTCAGGACAGTCCAAACAGCGAGCTTCGTTTGGTTTAGTAAAAAAGTTTGGGAAGGCGCCAGGTGTTGTACATAGCAGCTGATGTTAAGTACAAGTAATTAAATCGCGTGTGTAAAAATTGATTCATAAGGGGGAAGAAAACTAAAAATCCACAGTAATTCAAAATGCATTTATTAAAGAGAAACATAATAAGTGCCGCTGAAATAAGTATCAAATGCTAGCAATAAATATGCTAATAACATAACATTTGTTTCATTCAAAATTAAGCATACAATTCGACTCACACGAAAATTAACGTTTTAATAAAGCACACGTGACCTACCACGAACTTGAGCCTCAGTGAGACACAGGCAGTCACCAACAGCACGTCCTTAGGCAGCGCTAACTCTGCCCAGCAATTAATTGCATTTTTGGTCTCGTACTCACAATGCGCACATTTAAAGTCGTGTTCAGCCATTCGTAAGACAGTACACATTACGATCAATTAACATGAGATCACAAACAAAAGAGACTCTTTAGCAACAGGTTGTCTACCTGGCTCCTCTGATTCCATCACCAGAATCGAAATACGACTTGGCATGAATTCTCCATGCGGTATTTTCCACGAAGTTGGGTAAAACTTGAATGAATTTCTGCTTCATTACACGTCATCTTCATTTGCCTTTTGACAAGCCATCCACTGCAAGTAACTTGCATCACTCAGAAAACAATCAAGATGAAAAAACTTCGCAAACAAGTTTTGACAGTTTGCAAACGAATGCAAATAAATCAACTTCCAAAATTGTTTAAATGATTCTAGACTTTAGGTTACACACTTGCAACATCTTGGCTTACATTAGAAACGCGTCTTTGTGCTCATGTCCATATTCATTTTACTTCACACATGAGCTTCTATCAAAAGTAAAAATGAAGTACTCTTCAGACACCTACTCCACATGATCCTGGGTAGGCATACAATTTTGCTTTGCAACGATTCTGTTTAGATGCTGTTCGAAATTTATCTCTAAATCCGATTAAACTCTTGAGAATCTGAGCTTCAATGGAGTCTTATCTCACGTGTCATCGAAGGTCAAATTATCGTCTCCTCACGCTTTTGTATGCCATCTAGAACTCGAATGCAAAGTACTTTCTGACTACAGGAATACGTAAAAATTGAAAGGAAAATGCTTAGGTAACACTTGTTCACTAAATAGGGGCCTCCCGTATAAATCAAACAAAAATATGGAACTAATACGCACCGATACTTGAAAATGATTCTATATAAATATGTGGTAAAGTAAAATAATTGAAGACTCCATACGAGCCGACATTAATAAATGTAAAATAACTGATAGCTGTCAATGCTTGCGACACTTGGAAAGGTTGTCATAATGTCGTGTAGCTACCAGCACTTCAGAGTATTTCCAACAAAAATTAACTTGATGATGTGAGAAATTCGTCAACTGTAGAATGCAGAGAATGTAGATTACTGAAGTTGTGTGAAACCACTGTGCAAAACATCCGACCAAGTGGTTTAACTTCACATGCGTATTCATTGTTACGCAACAGTAAATATTGATGATGGTCATGGACATGAACTTGCGAAACACGGTTTTATCAAAAGCAAAACAAGAACGTCCATAGCAACTTTTCCGCTCTTTCGCTTCTTTTTAACGCTGGGGGGGGGTCTTCACTAACAACAGAATCGGTAAAAAACAGCAGATGCAGCAACATGCTAAACTAAAGTCAAATGTTGTAGACCATTAGCGTAAGTCATTACTGATACCCCTTTAGATTGTCCCTACCTACACACCAGTGTACGGTTGGCAACATAAGCACCAAATTAAAGCAATAAAGAAACCATACTGACGAGAATCGATCAAAAATCACAGTGGTAAAGGACTGTACAGCAATTGCCTCGTCACCGACACGTGAAATTAATAGCTAATGTATGAAGCAAGATTACAATTTTCCCGTATGAGATGCAAGATTAGGCTTATTTAAAAATGACGATAAAAGCCACTCAGTACTTGGCCATCCTGCAGGATTGCGTGATACAGTGTTTTTAAAGTAAAATTTTTTTGAAAAAAAATTAGAACATCACCTCCAAAAATTACAGATCTGGCAAGCTCGGTGTAAAGGTTGGCTTCAGGTTACTTCGATACATTCTATACCGAGTTATGGTAACTACAAGTGATCATAGGTAAAGCCAAAGTAAAATTAGACTACATAAAAAACTTTCATTTGCAAATAATAAAATGACGGAAAACAGCAGAGCCAAACAATATAAGTATGAGATCAACAAAAACAATTTAATTTAGGTTTAACAATTACTTCAGACAGAAATCCAACAACAAATAATGCAAAATATTTAGTTAAATAGAAGTACATTTACCACGCTGTTGCTCATAAGTACCGGAGCTGATGAATACAATGAAAAATTCGACAAATACACTACTATAACGATTAAGTGCTCTTTTTGCCGATGCCGTCACATGTGATTTCGAAAAGACCCCCGCACTTTTCGTTCACCGTGAACTTTGCCTGCGGAGAAATGAAAAAATTATGAGAAAGAAAAACTTCAAAATCAACAAAAACGATCTGAACGATCACTTTTGTGCAGATCTAAAAATGGAAACTCTATCTTCATAATACAGTGTGTCCACAACATAACTCGTGAAGAAGAAATACATTATAATTTGACATTACAAATGTTTAACAAGCGAGTTGTGAAGAATCTAACTCAGATCATTACACATATAGAAAAATCAACAGACACGCAACATCAAACACAAAATGTGGAACTTTCAAAATAAAAAGCAATAGTGTATGGAGATGCAGGCTAAGCACTATGCGAAACACCTAAGCCTGGTACAAACTTGATTAGATTAGATTATTAGTTAGTTTAAGCCTCCCTATCCGCAACAAAGGCGATCCAAAGAGAGGAAGAAAGAAGGCACCATTTAGTATGGAGTTAAGGGAACGCGGAATCTATGCTGAAAGGGCATTGAAACGGTAAGATAAGAAAGAAGTTCATGAAACAAGATCAAAGTTGAAGAAGAAAGCAGTAGGTGCAGAAAAAAACAGGACAGCAGCGAACCGAAAAAAGATGGTTCTTAACATAACAAAAGCATTTTATTTCAACAAAAAGAACGCCTACCTAACTCTCAGCTCGGGCCCTCACATTGTCCCCCTGGGAGCGCTAATTCCCATAGATACAATATTTGTATCCCCCTGAGGGGATGGTACAAACTTGTTTGCAAAACGAGACCCTAAAATGAAAACATATATTGGAGGCCAGGAGAGCACCACCCACAGTACGAATCAGTCATTTAGACCCGACTGACGTAGTTCACGTGACGCCCCACTATCCGACAGAAGTTACGGTGTCTGGAGACATAGCAAGAAATTTTCACCTCCAGTGCTCAGCTCTTAGTATTATTTTTTTTACACTGTAGTCCAAGGAAAATCAAATTCATAGAAAAAAGTAAATTCACAATTCTATATTTATAAGGAAATGAATTTTCACACTTGAACAAAAAAAATACAGTTTAATAAAAAAGAGAGAGCAATGCGTTGACCTTAACCCACTTAGCAAACTCCATCTCATGAGGTTAGGGAGCAATAGATCTCAGATTTCCACGGTCATGTAACTTTAGTTGAATTTGATGAAGCATCAGTCAACAAACAACACTAATGTGATATTGTACACCAAAAGA
Organism: Platorchestia sp. MABIK; assembly: GCA_014220935.1. Lineage (NCBI taxonomy): Eukaryota > Metazoa > Arthropoda > Malacostraca > Amphipoda > Talitridae > Platorchestia > Platorchestia sp. MABIK. The sequence continues at coordinate 34,673 of JACJUY010000713.1, read as the reverse complement.
TAATAAACGACGGGAACACTTTCGCTTACTTTTGTAAGCGATGATAGAATAGTGTATAGGAGCTGCTATGCTTTAGATTTTGAACATCTGAGTGCAGGGGGTAGAGGGTGTGTGAAGATGAAGTCATATACGTAGAGGTCTGAACCTCCGAATTGCACTCTTAGCGACCCCAACGCAATAAACGCACTCCTCAAGAGAAGCCCATCGCTACGCAATGCTCTCTTCTCGCTCCTCACACACAGAGGAAGCAACACACAGCAGCACTGTCAAGCTCGGGTGTGACTTGTGCTACTCACTGACTAGTGAAGCTCACAGAATAACCATCACGTATGTCTACTCTCATCTATCTAGCATACAGCTTGACCATCATGGGTGACTCACTCCCCCAGCGTCATAAACAGCAAGACTCTCATGTACAACCACCCACTCCAACAGTAACCAACTTGATTATCATGCAAGACCACTCACTCAAATAGTAAACAGCTTGACCATCATGCGTTAAAACTCACTCAAGTAGTAAACAGCATGACTATCATGCGTGGCGCACTCACCAATTTAACATGACCACCAAGCGCGTCCAACTGACCTGTGTAGCCTGATGCATGATCTCGATCACGGTGCGGGTGTGCAGAGTGAGGGGACCGCACAGCACCCTGGACCTGCCCTCTGCTAAGCCCATCAAGATGATGATCTGCAAACACAGAAAATGAAATCAACAAATATAGAAAACAACACTTCTTTCCTACCTTGCTCAGCATGTGGTAAAGAGTGCTTTCTTAGTAACATAATTCGTTATTTTTTTCTTAGTAATTATTATTTACTGAACTTTGAAAGTGATCAAAATTCTTTCTAAATCCATTTATTGTAAATGGGAGATTTTTCATTTTACATCAGTACTTTCGTTACACGAATGGCATCATCACACAACTAAGGACATTCATTTCTGTTGATTTGAATAAAGATATTAAATTACAATGTTTTCCTAAGACAATGCATTAAATGAATTCTCCCTCTCGGTGCTATAAGGAGCACGAGGCCCATGGGCATAATCTTCATGACTCCAGACAGTGATCTGATGACAGAGACTTCACACTATCTTAGGGAAGAGTGCAATCTTCACAGTCAATGTTGTTATGTTTCATGTTACGTTGTTCCGTGAAATGAAAGACAACAACAAAATCGACAATTAATTTTTAAAAAAGGCCATATTGAAGGCAAGAAAGATTAGACTGTTGTGTAGCATCATACTTGTCATAAAATTAAATAACTTTCATGGAACACTTTTGAACAAGTAATTAATTTTTTCAAAGCTAAATAGTGAAATCTACTAACTGATGTCTTGCTTGAAATCCCTCTCACACTCAGTTTACACTTACCACAAAGCCTGCAATTCTGCTAAGCGTACCTCAATCTCAAGTTACGTTTCCCACAAAGCCTGCAATTGTGGCTCACCTGGTCCTGCATGTGGCTGTCAACGCAGGCACCGAGCCTGATGTCCTTGACGAGGTCCTGAGCAGCACTGGCCCCCACGACGTTGGCTGGAGTGCCGCGCTCGTTCCTCCCGCCAGGCTTGGCCAGGTTGTTAGCACCCAAGATCACGCCCGTGCTCGTGCGGGCCCACAGTCTGCAACGACCAAATACAGTCTAGCACAGCAGCTTAACACTTCGATCACAATGTGAGCCATCGGTGGCCATGGAGGGGACTTTCATAATGCTGTTGACTGACCAGTAGTTGTAAACTCAATTTTCATAAATATGTTATAGAAGCTGCTAAATGAAGGCACTATCCGGTTAATGTTTGATATTTTCATTATTGCTCACTACAATTGACTTTAAATCTGACTTTAATATTAAACCTCAGTTTACCCAATTGTGGCGGTCAAGGTGTTAAATGTGAAGTAATTTCTACATTTGGAAGTTTCTCTCCAATTCTTGTACTCCAGCAGGCCTTCACTTGTTGTCAATATCAAACCTGAGTTTGTCTTCTGTGCATAGCTATGTTTACTAAGTCAGTTACCCTCTGGTAATTTTGAATAAGAATAAGTCATCAGAGTAAAATCAGTTGACAGTTCTCAATTCAGTTTTGGAGATGCAAAGATTATGACCGTAATTCAGTATTGCTCAGTATTTTCAGCCTACCTTTAGCACAACTTTTTGGAGCTTACTTCTTACTTTCGAAACTAAGCTCATTATCTCACTTATTAAGCCCCTTGAATACTCCAAACTTAGTTGCATCATATTACTCATTCCTATCTATCCTCAGTGATACCTCCTACCTCACTACATCAAAATGAGAGCTCTGTTATGTTTTGCAGTCCACAAAGAATATCTTTATTCTCTCCCAAACAGTGAGTGGGAGTGACAATACAGCTAGGGAGAATTTACATTTTCAATTCGTGTGAAAAAATCCTAAATACATGTTCATAACCGTTATAAACATAAGTGGGCCTGATAGGCAATGGAATGTATTCAAAAGATCTTAAAAAGGCACCTGGAGATTGCTCCACATGAAATGAAAATGACCCACTGGCGCTCACACGATGCCGAGGCCTTTGCCGGTGCTGTGCTCAGCCGGAATAACTTCCTTCACGATAGAGACAGGCACGTCAGACACCTGCGGCAGATCCCTGCGCACCACGGCCACCGCAGCATTTACAGCGGTGTCCACCAGGTGCCGTGGTAGTGAAGACACTACGCACACACCTCCAATGTCCGTCACCTGCACGGAACAAAATCGAGCTCAAGGCATCGAATGGTTAAGAAATTTGATTACTCACCTTCAATGTCCCATCACCTGGATGGAACAAAATCGAGCTAAAGGCATCAAATGAATGGAAAATTGAGTAACGTCTTTTCAATATCCCGTCACCTGGATGGCTCAAAATCGAGCTAAAGGCATCAAATGAATACGAAATTGAGTTATGTATTTAACTTCAATGTCCCGTTATCTTGGCTAACAAAATCCAACTAGAGGCATCACAAAAAATTATGCGAAATGGACTGCTAAAAGAACTAAACTTTAGTCTCTATGTCATCAGAGGAAAAGAATGGTTTCATGCACCTCACCCCCTGAATGATTTGTCATTAAAAATTTGATCTTTTCCAGTAATAAGTTTCCGTCCCCACGATGCTTATAGATCAACGATTTAGTCATCATGAACAGATACATTCATACACCGCATCTTCAGAATGACATCTAATACTGATGGCATGCTGTTTGAAACTTACTCTTAAAACTAAAAGTGTCAGTTTTTTACCACAGAGGCTTACAACAATGTGCGTGTCGGGTAACCTTACAACATGTGGTAACATTTAATTAGGGAACCATTTCCAAAAACTGGAAACTATTTTTCTATTGGACGTACGTATATGAAAATTTGCAGACTACTAGATCTCCACATTTGTAACAACTTATCTTAAACAAATTTTTTTCAGTAGGGCATTGATAATAAATTATTCGTTATAATAAAAAAATATATATATAAATGTTTGTCCTAATTTCTCCAAAATTTACAAAGCTAGAGCAATGCGGTTTGTTGCATTTGAAAGAAAAATGTGTGCTCTAACAATCGTATTGTTCGATTTTTGCGATTAATTTCATTCCGAATTTATATAAATTTTTTTGAAAGAGGTAGGGTAAAAGTTATAATTTTAGGGTAAAAAAGTCTACGGAAAGTTTTCTATAAAATTTTTAAAAAATCGAACAATACAAATTTTAGAGCACACATTTCAATTTCAAATGCAACAAACTGCATTGCTCTAGCTTTGTAATTTTTGGAGAAATTAAGGGAAACGTCTTGAAAACTTGTTTTTTAAAGCTATTTTTAATATTAAAAATGTTTCTTCTCCTACAGTTTTCAAGCTACAGTAATGATTTTGGTATCATTAGATGCAGAAATACAAGGGCTTTCCAGAAAATTGAATAGTTTTTCAAAGTTCATTTTTGTTCTAAAGTTATGACGTCATAAATTTTTATTTTTCCAAAAAAAAAAATTTTCCTTTTTTTTTTAAATTTGAGGAAATGCATTTAATTTTTTGGAATTTCCATGTTATTCTGCATCCAATGATACCAAAAACATTACTGTAGCTCAAAAACTGTCAGAGCAGAAGCATTTAGAAAACCACCCCCAAAATGTCGTTTTCCATGATTTCCCATTTTCTTTTCAAGAAAATCGCATTTTTTCATGAATGGTAAATGATTCTAAATTGCATTTCCTATCAGTGTACCAAATTTCATTGCTCTAAATTCAATAATAAAAGAAAATTTTGGAAGGGGGATGCTTACCTTGAGGAATATGAATGATGAAATATAAAAAAATTGAAAAAAAAAAAAATTGGAATTTGAGGAAAAGCATTTAATTTTTTGGAATGTCCACCTTATTCTGCATCCATTGATACCAAAAACATTACTGTAGCTCAAAAACTGTCAGA